>JABSTQ010007115.1:0-23292 GCA_013358835.2 Ixodes persulcatus | reverse complement strand
GACGATGTCAATCTGAACGCTGATGAGCAAGTACCCAGATGTCTTGGGAGACGAACAAGGATGCTTTCCTGGTCAAGTGCACCTGACCGTCGAACCGTCGGTTGAACCTCAGACATCGACTGCCTGCAGAGTACCAGTGAGCATCAAGCTAAAGCTACAGAAGCTGCTTATAGAACTAACGGCAAAGAAAATCATACCCAAGGTTGATGAACCTACACAGTGGGTCAGTCGCATGGTTGTTGCCACCAAGAAAGACGGTGAGCTGCGGATTTGCATCGATCCACAAGCACTCAACCAAGCTCTCAAGAGGGAACGACACCCGTTGCCAATCCTGGAGGATCTGTTGACAGAACTGACTGAAGCAAGAGTATTCTCCAAGCTTGATCTGCGCAACGGATACTGGCACTGCATGCTTGACTCGGAGTCTAGCCTGCTCACGACCTCTCAGACTCCATTCGGACGACACAAGTGGCTTCGCCTACCCTTTGGTTTAACAGCTAGCAGCGAAATCTTTCAAAAGCGGCTGCAGACTGCGTTGGACGGCCTAGAAGGTGTCACCTCTGTGGCGGACGACATCATAGTGTGCAGAAAGGGCCTCAACAAAGACGTTGCACAGAAGAACCACCACAAGAACGTTCAAAGTCTTATGCAGAGATGTCGTGAACAAAGCATTCGCATTAACAAGTCCAAGGTTGAACTGAACGTTGAAGATATTACTTTCATGTGTCACAAGCTAACATCACGTGGATTGGATATCGACCCCGACAAGGTCAAAGCCATTGTCAACATGGATGCACCTTCAGACGTGAGTGGAGTCTTGCGGTTTTGTGGAATGGTGAACTATCTGGCAAGGCTTGTGCCAGGTATGTCCGGCATCATGGAGCCACTCAGGACACTGACAGCTAAGAATGCAGAGTGGGCGTGGACTGATGAGCAGGACAGTGCATTCAACAAAGTCAAAGAACTGCTGTCCTCCCCACCGGTCCTCAAGCTCTATGACCCACACAAGAAACTCTCAATACAGTGTGGTGCAAGCGAGAAATGCTTGGGAGCTGTGCTGCTGCAAGAGGGCTCTCCAATCTACTATGCCAGCCGAGCTCTGACAGCAACTGAGACCAGGTATGCCCACATAGAGAAAGAGATGTTGGCCATCTTCTTTGCTCTAAACAAGTTCCATCAGTATACCTGTGGCAGATATACCACTGTGATCTCCGACCACAAGCCACTGCAGAGCATCATAAAGAAAGCCCTGGACAAGGTACCTAAGTGGCTACAAAGCATGTTGCCGCAAGTGCAGCGATACGACTTCACAGTTAAGTACTGCCAAGGAAAACAATTGGTTGTGGCAGATACGATGCCAAGAGCCTACTTGAAAGACACAGGTTGTGACTCACCTGTAGAGGAAGTCAATGTTGTCTGTTGTCGGCGCATAAAGCCTAAAGCCCTCGAGACAATCAAGGAGCAGTCCCTAAGTGACCAACTGCTGCAAAACCTGACACGATTTATCCAGAAGAATTGCCAAGAGAGAAGTCGAGTCTCCCGGAAGGAACCTCTGCATACTTGAACTTCCGTGACGAATTTGCAGTTAAGGACGGTGTGGTCTATAAGGGACAGAGAGCAGTCATACCTCTGAGTATACTTGCTGACATAAAGCAAACCCACCATGCGTCGCACCTGGTGATAGAGAGCTGCCTTCGAAGGGCAAGAGAGTGTGTCTTCTGGCCCGGAATAAATGCTGAAATCAAAGATTTCATTCTGTCCTGTGAGGAGTGCCAGAGGCACAGTCACGCGCATTCGAAGGAACCTTTGATGCCTCACTCGCAGCCAGCATATTCATGGGAGAGAGCCGCCAACGACATCATGGAATACAAGAATTGGAACTTCCTTGTGACTGTCGATTACTTCAGCAACTTCTGGGAGGTGGATGAACACACTTCAACCACAGCTTCAGCAGTCATCAGGAAACACAAAGCACATTTTGCCAGGTATGGCATACCTGCTGTGCTCATCAGCGACAACGGCCCTCAGTTTGCCAGTGCTGAATTTGCCGAGTTTGCTACTCAGTGGCAGTTCACACACAACACCTCAAGTCCAGTTCATGCCCCATTTAACGCAATGATTGAATCGGCTGTCAAGACTGCAAAGTCGCTTCTCAAGAAGGCCCTGGAGAGTGGTCACGATCCACAGTTGTCTTTTCTGGATCACCGCAACACCCCATGTCTCAGCAGAAAGGCAAGCCCAGCACAACTACTGATGGGCAGGAGGACTCGAGTCACACTACCAACAACAAATGCACTCTTAAAGCCACGCACTCTAAACCGACAAACAGAGTGGGATAACAAGACAAGACGGACGCAGGACTACTACAACAAGACTGCAAGAGAACTCCCCACCCTGAAAGGAGACACCGTCAGAGTTCGACCGTTCACCCCTGGATCATGATAGGAAAAAGGTACAGTCATGGAACCTGTGACAACCAGATCGTACAACGTAAACATCCACGGCAAAATACTGAGAAGGAACAGGGTACATTTACGACAAGTTCCTGCGCCTGCCCAAACGGCAGCAACCCCAGTGAAGAACCCAACAACTATGCAAGAGGTAACTACTGGTACAGACACTGTTGATACAGCATCGGAGCCAGCACCAGTCACACCGCATGAATCAGCAAGCAATTAATCACCAAACACGGCGGATGCTCAGAAGGACAGCTCACAAGAACCATCGGTACAGCGCACACCCCAACCTGTTAGGAAGAAGCTGTTACCGCGATACCTCACTGACTTTGTAGTGTCATAGTTGAGACTGTCTTCTTTCCCCCCAAAAAACGAGGATGTTACAATATGTTATGGTTTCGTTTTGACTTTGGTTTCGGAGTGCTATCATCATCATGATCAGACAATAAAACATGGCGGTCTAGTTCACATGCTGCCTCACAAAATACCCTCAATTAAATGTATTTGCAAAATACCAAATTACTAGCAAAAGTAATTGGAATACAGTACCTTGAGTAGAGCACTTCGGATAGGCACAAGTCCGCTTCAAACGCCAAAAGCACCGCTTCTTTCTGCGACGACCAAACCTGGTAAGAACTAATTTACGCGGCGTATAAACAATGCGCAAAACCTCTTTTTTTTTTTTTTTAGGTGAAACGAGTATGGATGTGGAATGGCCGGCGAACGAACTTGCGAAGCCGACAGGCAATGCAAGAACCATTTCTTTTCTCATAACAAAGCATTACTTGCTCTGTTTCGAATGGGCCATTTCGCAGATACGTCAGCGCTGTGCGAAGAACAGTTTGGGCTTCATCTGAAGATTCGAGACTATTTTCTACAAAACTAGCCAGTGCAAAATCGGTAAAAAGAAAAAAAGAAAAAAAAAAAAACCTCTGGCGGGAAACGCGATGAAGCTTGTCAAGCGTATAGACCTTTCCAAAAACGAGCTTTTGGCCGGTGCCATTTTGAGCGTTCGTGCGTATGGCGCGTGCTTTGCTCGCTTTCCGAAGCGACGAACACGCACGTGCTGGGCTGTGAAGATCGCACGCTGGACTGCGATTTTGTAAACATTGGAAAGGTCTATATGATGCACAAATCTGGGGGGCTAAGCTCGCCTTCGGCGGGAATCTCTCCGATGCGACGTAACAGGGGGAGGGGGGGAGCTTCTTTTGACTTCGCCCCGGCGAGGTTCCCACTCCTCCTTGTACATTTCCGAGCCCCCCGGCGGCGGCGAGTTCCTCAACGTAGCTTCGATTTGTCCCTACGCTCCGCAGTGAAGGGTTTAATCTTATTTAAATCGGGGGATCGGTGGCCGGTTGGGCAAGCGCACACCAGCTCGGAGCACGTCGAAGAAAAGCTCCTTTTCAGAACCCAGGATCTTGTGTTCAATCCTCACCCCTACCCGTTTCGATCTTAATGAGCATCGCACCGGCGTGCGGTCGTGGGGAATTGTAGTAGACCGTTTCCGCAGCCCGCTAAGCACCCGGATAGCGCACCGTAATCCGCCACAAGACCTTGAACTATGCAGATAAGGCTGGCGGCGCGCATGCGCAGCTGCGGTGTTTTCTTCAGGGATACAGTAGCGGAGGAGAAAAACGGTCTACTAGCAGGCTAGCTGTTGTACTGCACTGGCTAAATTGATCATCTACAGCTGGGAAAATTGTCGCCCGTTGAGGCAGACCAAGTGTTTGGCTGTATAAACATACACACAACCCAATTTTTTTTTAATTTAAATCGTAAATGACAAATAGAATCGCTAACAGCACGGATGCTAATTATACAAATATTGCTTGGATATGGGCTAGTTGGTTAGACATTGTGATGGTTTGCTGCGCTGCGTAGATGCAAGAATAACGCACTTGGATAAAGATTTAAAGTAAAGCAGAGAATAGACGAAAAACAACATACAGGAATGGCGCAGACCAACAACTAACTGTGTAATTTCTTTTTCATCTTTTTCCCCCCACACCGCCACAATGTTTTTCAAAATCGGGTGCACGTGGAGCGAAAGCTCGCGCTGCAGAACCCAGAATCCAAAGTTCAATCCCCCCCCCCCCCCCTGCCTGTGTCGATCTGGATGAGCATCGCACCGGCGTGCGGTCGTGTATCACTACTGCGTGGTGCACGTTAAAGAACCCAGGCTAGCAGTCGTATACTGCCCTCGCTAAATTGCTTATCTACAGGCAACAATGTCGCCATGTTCTGACATGTTCTCCCGCTGTATAAACAACTAATGACCAATTTGTTCGTCAAAATTAGGTGTGGAGGGAAAAAGATGAGAAAGAAATTACACAGTTGTTAGTCTGCGCCATTCATGTACATTGCTTTTCTTCTATCCTCTGTTCTAGTTTAAATCTTATCAAGCGCGTTTTTCTTGCATCGACAAAGCGCAGCAAACCATCACAATAATTCTAAAAGCCTCTAGGTAATGATAAATTGCGTTCCTGGTTGCAGATTGGCGTAAAAACACATTTGTCTCTAGGATTCAGTTTGTAGAATTTGTTTGTAGGATTAACGACGGGGACGACGGTCCATTCACGGCTCCATCGCCTCAAGCCCGGTTCGCCACGTCTTTTGAGAGGCGATAGTGTTGTTCAAAAACCAACGTCGTCCATGTCAAACACATTGACGCGGCTTAAATACCTACGCCGGCGGCGAAACACGAACAACAACGCTGCAATTTGGGACGCTTCTCCCTCATCTCGCGCCCAACTCGCCCAAACTCGCCTAGGTCGGAGCCGGCAAGCTTTTCCCATCCGCGGCGGCTTTTGCCACGTCACAATGACGTCACATCATCTCGCCGCGAGTTCCGAATATGCCACTCTCCGACTATATTTCGTTTCAGCTTCGGTCCGAGCGCGGCCGATGTTATGAGTCGAAGAGCCAATCAAACAGCGAAAGAGGCACAACGTCATGGTGTGCTCTCTGCAGTTGATAGGACCATCTGATATTTGCCATTTCTCTGAGCGTGCTCCTCCGCCGGCTAGTCTTATCAAGCGCAGAGAGCACGCCATGACGTAGCGCTTTTTGCGCTGTTTGATTGGCCTTTCGGCTCATAACATCGGCCGCGCTCGGACCGAAGCTAATATAGAGCAGCACCACGCTTTTCCCCGTGCCGCCTCTCACCGCGATTGGTCCCACACGGTACCATAGCAACGAGCTGAGCTGGCTCGGTTTCGATAGCAACCGAGTGACTACTCGTCACCTGACCTCGCAAGAGCCGTGATGTCACCGGTAAGATGGCTGCGCCCAGAGGTGGTGGATGCGAGTTTGTTCGGTGCGCGGAGTCGCAATGTGCAGCAGCTTGCCGACGATTTCGGGCTTCTTCGTACTCTCTGACGTAGGTATAACGTGAAGATCTGAAAGTATGGTACATTATATCCTTTCTTTGCAAGATCGCTTTGAATATTAGCACCTGTGGGACAGCATCAGTCATATCGTCGTAGTGGTGCTCGGATTCCCGGATTTGTTCGAGGATCGATAAGACTTATAGCATGCAATTTTCGCATACTCTTAGCTTTGTTTCAACGTTGGAGTGTCTGAGAACCGATGCGAAATGTATGAGTCGCAAGTTGGGCCTTGGGGAAGTTGTTTCAGACCCAGGTAACCGCATAATCACAAACTTTAAGCGAGGAAGCTCCTGCGATGTTTAAGTTTTGTACGAATCAACGATTTTACGATATAACTTTTAGGAGAAACTTTTCACACTTTTCTAGCTTCCTTTGAAAGTTTGAATTTCTAACAATCGAGACGAAAGGTATACGTCGCGTGTACGGCCTAGGGGAAGTTTGTTCAGCCCTCGGTCACCGAATAATCAGAGCAACTTTTAGCGAGGAAGCTCCTGCGATCTTTAACCTTTTGTACAAATCGACGATTTTACGAATTGGCAGTTCTGAAGATCTTGATATAACGTGCTCTCATTGCAATAGCTTGCATTTGATCGCGGTGTTTTTTTTTTTGTTTGTTTTTTTCAAGTGAAAAGCTGGCGTTTGCTTAAGTGATGTATATGAAATGTCCTGCTATATAACAATGCATCAACACATACGATTAAACTTAAGGTCTGTTCACACGATGCATCTTTTAGGCGCGCAACAGTTTCGCGACACTCAAGTTTCGCGAAATGTGCTCGTTCACACGTACCGCTTCACGTGCAACAACGATGACTTTTAGACTCGCGAAAATAGTTTCGGTGTTGACCATAATGTGGCGCTCCGAATCAGATCGCTACTTATCTGGGGACCTGCTTTGCGCATTTTATGCAGTCAATTCACTTTAATTTTTTTTCTCACATACTGCACTACTTGGAGCGATCTCGCATGTGCGCAAAGCCGATTGAGGCGGCAACCTGTACGTGCAGGGCATGTGCCGGCGCCGAGCCCGTACGCAGCCGATTCATTGCCAAATAATAATAATAATAATAATAATAATAATAATCATAATAATAATAATAATAATAATAATAATCATAATTATAATAATAATAATCTTTATTGGCTCAGGAGAGCCGTGGCACCGCGGAAAGGCGACAGCCCGTAACATGGAGGCAGCGGTGCCACGTCTAGTGATGATGATTATGAGATGATATGTACAAGAGGAAGTCGACGACGTATAGATGACAGAGAGGTGCTGACGATTTGAAATAAAGCCCGCGGGTGAGGGCGCGGGCCGATGTTGCGAGCGATGAGGGCCCAGTGCTTCCCAGTGGGCTGCTCGCTGGGCCGGTCCCCCGTCCAGCTGGCAAAAGTGTCCTGGCAAGCTCTCCAGGGTGGCGTCCGCAGGGGGGCTATGTTGCGCTTTTTGGACTCCCAGGAGACTTGGAAGAAGGAAGTGACGACAACGACTAGAGCAAACGCAGATTGGATGTTGACAGAAGAAAACAAAATCAACATCCAATCTGCATTTGCTGCGTTGTTGACGTCACTTCCTTCTCCCTAGTCTCCTGGGAGTCCAAAAAGCGCAACATAGCCCCCCAGGCCCCACCGTGCGTTGGGGCTGGGAAAGCTCTGGCGGCCCGGCGGTGACGAAGACGCCATACATGATGAGTACGACCCGCTCCTCCGAACCGACGCGTGAGTCCTGGAGGTCCGGTGACAGCCCAGGCGGGCAGGCCAAAGAGCCAAGGCGACCCTCGGCGGGCCGTCCGATATACATTCTTAATGGCGAAGTCCTGGCGCATGACGGTGCGGTCGCTCGCTTCGGTGAAGGCAGCGGCTCCAGGGGGGTGGCCCAGTCGAGGTAGACGGCTTCCACCCCCCATGCATTCATGTTCAGGGCCAGAACCTAGCGCCGCGGTCACCCGGCACAGCCTCCTGTCATCGTCGTCGTCGTCGTCTCCAATCAATGCACATGGTATTCATAGAAACGCTACGTGCCCAATCTGGTTAGTTCTGGCGCCCATGTCTGCCCCGATTTTACTGTGCCAACTGTTTCAGAGAGCGCACATGGTTTCACGTTCGCTTGTAAACAAAGCAAACTTGGTTTCAGTTTACTCGATGGTCTCTTATCCAGCGGTATCGTCTCGACAACAACGCTATGAGCACTATTCTAATCTCGCCAACTTCCGCTAATTGTCTTCGTCCATCGCTGGATTTTTTTCCGATATGCTACCCACATTTCCTTCAGTGGTGCTTGACGTGCTTGCGGAAGTGCCGGCAGTATCCATCGTTCGTGGTTTCGGTTTTTTCGGATTTGGCTCGGCTACAACACCGGCAGTGAAGTGGTCTTCTCAAACAGCTCGCTCCCCCCTCAAAGGCCACGTGAGAGCGTTTCTGAGCGGCCATTGGCGGCGCCCTCAGAGTGATTGACAGGTCTCGGCAAAGTTTCAGCAAAAGCACGCTCCAGAAGCGAGGTGTGCGCGCAACCTTTTTTTAGATGCGCGCGTCCTTTTCGGACTCGTTCAGACGGCGCAACCATTTCGCGAAACTACATTTCGCGACACTAGATGCGCGAGAAAAATGCATCGTGTGAACGGGCCTTTAAGGTCTGTTCACACGATGCATCTTTTAGGCGCGCAACAGTTTCGCGACACTCAAGTTTCGCGAAATGTGCTCGTTCACACGTACCGCTTCACGTGCAACAACGATGACGTTTTGACTCGCGAAAATGGTTTCGGTGTTGACTATAATGTGGCGCTCCGAATCAGATCGCTATTTATCTGGGGACCTGCTTTGCGCATTTTATGCAGTCAATTCAATTCAATACTTGGAGCGATCTCGCATGTGCGTAAAGCCGATTGAGGCGGCAACCTGTACGTGCAGGACATGTGCCGGCGCCGAGCCCGTACGGGCTCGGCGCCGGCACAAAGCACCTATCAATGCACATGGTATTCATAGAAACGCTACGTGCCCAATCTGGTTACTTCTCGGCGCCCATGTCTGCCCCGATTTTACTGTGCACTGTTTCAGAGAGCACAAATGGTTTCACGTTCGAATGTAAACAAAGCAAACTTGGTTTTAGTTTATACACGGGCACACTTAACTACGGTTAGGCTAAGCCACAGCTAGCGCACAATACTTGCCGACAACATTCTGCGGCTATGCAGTTAAAGCTATGGGCGAACGTGCGCTTGAGCATCTTGAGCACCCATCGAAGCAGTGCACGCGCGCTCTTCACTTCTTATGGAATAGCTGTCTGAGAGTATAGTGCGGTAACTGTGGTGCCATGTAACAGCAGTTAAAGCGTTAACCACGGTTAAGGGTGCCCGTGTAACAGGGGTATTATCCAGTGGTATCGTCGCGACAACAACGCTATGAGAGCTATTCTAATCTCGCCAACTCCCGCTAATTGTCTTCGTCCATCGCTGGATTGTTTTCCCGATATGCTACTCACTTTTCCTTCAGTGGTGCTTGACGTGCTTGCGGAAGCGCCGGCAGTATCCATCGTTCGTGGTTTCGGTTTTTTTCGGATTTGGCTCGGCTACAACACCGGCTGTAAAGTGGTCTTCTCAAACAGCTCGCTCCCCCTTCAAAGGCCACGTGAGAGCGTTTCTGAGCGGCCATTGGCGGCGCCCTCAGAGTGATTGACAGGACTCGGCAAAGTTTCAGCAAAAGCTCGCTCCAAAAGCGAGGTGTGCGCGCAACTTTTTTTAGATGCGCGCGTCCTTTTCGGACTCGTTCAGACGGCGCAACCATTTCGCGAAACTACATTTCGCGACACTAGATGCGCGAGAAAAATGCATCGTGTGAACAAGCCTTTAGATGCTCAGAGGTGTGTTCGTCTTTGTAATTAACAAGTTACAGACATTTATTTCTTACTAGTGTAGTATTTATTTTCTGTAGCTGGGCCAGTTTTGTGCTCCTTAATGTCAGTGTGCTATGCGTTATCATCATATGTGTATGGTGCTAAATATTCTCTTTGCAATGCCTACAACGGCCAAAATTACGTCAGCCAACCCCAACTCACGCATTGGATCGAGAACTGCGTCACTCGGACGTATGCGCTCGTCAACAATCAATTCGTCGACGAATATTCGAATTCGCGTTCGTGGCCAGTGAGAGCCCTGACGGAACTTATCATCACTTGCGAATTCCAAGTTCTATGGTGTGCTTAAAAAGCACGGTGGAAGCTTGGGGTCATCGCACCGGTGCCCTAGCATGCCACGACCGCGTGATTTCACAGTTGCTTTTGAGTTGAAGATTACAGCTAAGGAAAAAGAAGTTAAAAATCATTTCATGGCCCCTTTAACACTGATATGTGTGCTACACCAAAAAAAAAAGTTACTTTTTGAATGCCGGTGGACTACCGGACGACCACATGGCGTAACGGCAAGAACACCCTATATCCGGCGTCCGTCTTTTTTGATGGCGTTAAAGGGGCTGTGCAACGATTTTTGTATTTTGCGCAAATACCGCTTAGAACGAATCCTTGACGTTAATGACCTGTGAAATACCCGTTCGTTTTTCACCACACGCAATCGAAGTCGCAGAAAAAAATAAAGAAAAACGAGCAGAGTTCACCCCCTCAACTCGCAGCCAGAACAAGCGGCCACGTGATCTGGAGCCAATTATATGCCGCCAATGTTGATCATAGCCATGCGCTGGGGTTGGCAAGGCACAGGACACGCGCTGAGCTCCAGACATTGTTATGGTTCGGCTGTTGTCGTCATTGCAGCGATTGGACACAAGACACTACCCGAATGCTTCTCGAGCTGTCGATTATCACGAGTCCAAATCGAGTGTCCACGCCATGCTCGGGTCCAATCTATGAGCCGCATTCAAATATCGTCACTGGGCGGTACTGCTACCGCCCAGCTACGTCATCAGGTTTTGCGAAGGAGAGATTGAATGAAAACACTCGGTTTTGCCCTCGAAATTACAGCGCACCAAAGGAGTTTCTTGGTCAGTGGCGTTGCGTGCGAGTATCCTTGAGTTCCACTAGTGCCAGTAAGCTCGTGTAAAGTGAAAAACATTCCAATTGAATATCGTTGCACCGCCCCTTTAACAATCCTGTGGAGACCACCATGCTCTCCTTTTTGGTCCCCGTCGGCTGTTAATCGCACAAACGAGGGTTAGGTACCGTCGTCGACGTCGCTCCTCGCCAGTCGGTGAGGAAATCTCATCTTGAATGGATGATTGAGTCTTGAAGAAGTATGATGCTAAGCGTGCATTCGCTTACTATTAGACAGTCTAGCAGCAGGCAGGTCCCGAGGCAATCGTCCTGTCTTGGCCGGCATAATCTGATTTTGTTCCATCGGAGCGAAGTATGAAGGTACTTCCCACGAAGCGGCAGCCATACCGGCGGTTCGGGAAAACCACTCGCCTTGTCCGTTGTTACGACCGGCGACCGGCCGCCTGAGCCGTTGTTGACAGAACACGTCGCCTGGCGCCGTATTGACGCCGCCACACCTGGGAGGGGAGCTGAGCTGAAAGCTGTTACGATCGGCGACCGCCCGTCTGAGCCGTGTTGACGCCTCTACACCAGGGAGCGGAGCTGAGCCGGACTCTTCTCTTTGGCTGCGGGGGTCAGTCGATCCAGGAACCAGGTGCACTGCCGGGAGGGGATTCCGGGTGACAACGACGGCGGCGGGACTTCCGGGCGAACTCCTGGCGCGGCTTATCGAGGTCAAGAGTGCCCCGGCGCCGGATTGGGAAGCCCGTCCCACGCTGCAGTGTGTGCGTGTATGTGCGTGCGTGCTCGTGAGGATGAGTGGGGGCGGGGCCTGAACCTGACGTTCGTTGGCAGTTCGGCCACCATTGGCTGCCAACCGCTGGAGCACAAACAGCGACTCTATAAAAATAGCGAACGAGAGGTCGCAAGGGGTGCTCTCGGACGATGGAGAAACTTCTGTAAATATGTAATTAAACAGAGTTTATCTTGAGTTACCCTCCCGTCTTCTGATGTCCCTGCCCGGAGACGGCCTGCGATCCCTCTCCTCGCCTGGCCCAGCCTTAGGCTGCCTGGGGAACAACCACGGTCGCAACACCGTGCACATACGATACCTAGCAGCTCTCGTCGCCCGACAGTTCCCGGGATGCAAGTCGTCTCACTTCACAAAAGAAACAGGCACCGTTCCTTCGGGGTCCCGCGCCGTACCGCCATGCCAAGCGTCTTTTACCGCTTTTATGAACGAATGGAGATATAAACTAGACTAAAAAAGTTGCCGCCCGGTGTCGCTAGCAGTACAGTTATCATGGCAACCTCCCAGGCCCAAAATGGAGATCACTATCGGCGCTTCGCACGTCGTGCATCTAGATTATTTTGCGTCGTGTCGCTACTCTGGAAGCTACACTGCCATATAGAGTGGCTCTATCTCCGACCGCCTCAAACGCTCCGTCCTGACGTCACGACCTAGGGAGTGACGGCGCCGACCAATCGCGCCGGGCGGCGCGATTGGTCGGCGCGACTGGAAGGCCGCAGACCTCCATATTGGCTCTGCGACACTGTTGCTCGAATTCGCATATTTCAACGCGTAAGATCTCAAGCTGTGAGGCTTGGGCAGTGACTGTATCGCTTAGAACAGACACTTCAGATTCGCCCATATTCGCGTGTAGGCTTGCGAGTTGTGATGCTTGGGCAGCAACCGTAGCTTTCAAAGCTGCCACTTCAGATTCACGAGCCTTTATAGCAGTTTCGCCAGACTTCAAGCCCTCCATCATGGTGCATATTGCTTGGAGACAAATGACAGTGTGTCTTGCAGCTCGCATATAGTATTATTTAGGTTTGCTACTTCTGCTGCTAGGGGCAGCAGGTCGTTGGTCTGGCTTATCAGAGCTTCGACTTTCGAGCTAATGTCAGGTAGAGCTTTAAGCTGAGCCTGAATGGAAGACAGCTGTGATGAAACGCTTGCGTCAAACTGCGTATTGTCTGTTTGGCTACTAAGATTGCCTCGCCTACTGCCAGGCCTGCAGCTCTTGCAATTCCATACATCTCGTTTTGTTTCACTCATCACATTAAATGTGTTCGGTGCAATGCCCGAATAGCCCTGGCCTAAATGATAGCTACAGTAGTGTGGTGTCCTCAGGGACATGGCAGAGAAAAGGAACAGGACCAGCCCAGTCAACGTTCCAAATTAGACTGTCTATTCATGAACAAAGACAAAAATGAAGTTCAGATCATATGTTGGTGATGATGATTTGTACGTATGTTGCTAACACAACCAAGCTACAAATACTAGAACACAACATTACCTTCCCCTAAAAAATAATTCTTTAATTACCACCAAGCGAGACAAAGTATCAGTGTCTGATGCGTGCCCTTCCTTACTTCACATGTTATGTGACAAATTCCCGGAACCAGCTTGGTGGTTTACGTGATCGCGTTAAAGGCTGCCGCACGTTAGTGCCCGGTTGCGGCATTTGCTGCACGACTTAGTGGTGAACGGTAGACCTTGCAAAGTTCTCCGTGATTCAGCCGCTACAATGGACGTGATTTATCCGTCCTACGTAAGTCCATCTGACTTTACAGGCGAGTGCGCCTGGATTAGACAGGTCGTTGAGGAGAACAGCGTATGTCTGCCGATTGCCAAGGTCAAAGTGGAGGGGCCTTTCGGGGAAATAGAAGTAGAAGCCGCAGTATCGAAGTACCTGCCCGAGAGGTACCCTTACCTTTTTTTCAAACAGATCCGATCACCTTCTGAGGGAAAGGGGCCTAAGCTTTGGGGAAGGAGTTGTCCTGGCTTTGACACGTTCCAAGGCGCGCGAGCTCGCAGCTAAGCAGTCGACCGAACACGGTAGTGAGGGCAGTCGGGACGAAAAGCACAATGGGTCAACTACATCTGACCCCACCGAGATCCCAGAAGTGATTGAAGTTGCGCCCGGAGAGAGCAGTGACAGGGGGAGTGATCCGACTGAAGATCAGGAACACGTAGATAGAACAACTCCGGAGGAAGAGGGTAATTTTCTCTCGCCTCACTCACCGAGTTTTCAGAGCCTGGTGGAGGTGGACAGAGACACATTAGCGACCGAACAGGCGAGTGACCCCACCCTGCGTAACATGACGAACCACACTCAAAGAGTGGCTAAGCGGAACGTTTCGTTCCAAACCCGTTCTGGCGTGGTTTACCGACAGTACAGTGATCGCAAAGGGGTCAGTTATGACCAGCTAGTAGTTCCGACAAAGTATCGCAGGGACCTTCTCTGTCTTTCGCATGGTAGCTCTTGGTCGTGTCACTTAGGCGTAAAGAAAATCAAGGCACGATTGCTACAGGAATTTTACTGGCCGGGTTGTTTCAAGGAGGTGGAAGAGTTTGTGCGCTCGTGCGATGCCTGTCAACGCGTTGGAAAGCCAAATGACAAGCAAAAGGCGCCACTGAAGCTGGTACCACTAATCACCGAGCCGTTCCGACGTCTGGTGATTGACGTTGTGGGACCTCTTCCGCTGACCGATTCGGGATACCGGTACATCTTGACCATGCTTTGCCCCGCGACTAAGTTTCCGGAAGCAATTCCCTTAAAAGAGCTTAGTTCCGCCGGGGTAGTTGACGCGCTTCTGTCGGTGTTTGCTCGGATAGGATTTCCGGCAGAGGTGCAGAGCGACCAAGGGAGCGTTTTTACTAGCGCCCTGACCACGACCTTTCTAGAAAAATGCGGAATTCGCGTAGTGCACAGCTCGGTTTACCACCCTCAGAGCAACGGCGTTGAAAAATGCCACTCAGTTCTCAAACGCGTTCTACGCGCGCTCTGTTACGAGCATAAGAAAGACTGGGAAGCCTGTCTGCCTGCTAATGTAGCGTTGCAAGTGTGCTGAACAAACAGAGTGCTACCGCGGCGGACAGAATAAAAATAGGGTAGCCATTCCCATTCACTGGCTTTATTCTGTCCGCCGCGGTAGCACTCTGTTTGTTCAGCACACTTGCAACGCTACATTGGCGACGAGGATGGGATCGCGACGGGGTCAGAGTGTTGATGTTGGATGGTTGCCTGACATGCCATACAGTTTTTAAGAGTAGTTTGTACCATGCTGTCTAGGTGGGGAAACCACACTTTTCGCTTCATGAGCGCTTTCGTTTTGGAGATGCCCTGGTGCCCAATGTGAGCGAGATATATCGCCTGTTGCTGGAGAGCGGCAGGTAGAACGAGGCAATTTCCTTTCAGTAGTAGGCCGCTGTCCGTCAGGGAGAGCTCGTGCTGTACGGATATAAACTCTCTGAGTGCTGGGTCGTTCCACCTGGCAGGATTGCTGAGGGCAGCGATCACCTTTTGGATATGAGGGTCGTTTAGAGTGGCGGCAGCTACTTCTGCGCGAGTCATGGCTTTGGGAATGTTGTGGTGGGCGATTAAGTTGACATATGCATTAGTGCTATGAGCCAAGCGGGTATCAGCAGGAGAGCTCGGCATGGGGTGGCGAGACAGGTAATCCGAGGGGTTGTTGATTCCACACGTGTGCTCCACTCTGAAGTTGTATTGTTGGATTCTCAACACGAGGCGTTCAATTCGTGCAGACGGACACGCCCGTGGGTTGGTGAGGATGGAGACAAGGGGTTTGTGGTCTGTGCGAATGAGAAAGTTGTTACCGTAAAGATACAGATGAAAATGCTCTGTCCCCCAGACAACTGCAAGCAATTCACGTTCAATCTGAGAGTACCGTGCTTCAGTGGGGGTCAAAGCCCGACTAGCATATGCGACAATCTCGGTGTTGTTGCCTTCCTTCTGTGCTAGGATGGCACCAAGGCCAACAGGCGACGCGTCGACTGTGAGAATTATTTCTTTTGTACCATCAAAAAAGACAAGGTTGGGGATCTCGGACAGCTTTTCTTTCAGCGTATCGAAAGCACCTTGCTCTTCTGGTCCCCACACCCACTTGGTGTTCTTTTTTGTGAGAAGCCGAAGAGGGTATGTTATATCAGCAAGGTTAGGTAGGAAGCGTCCGCTGTAATTTACTGTACCAAGCAGACTTCAAACTTCATGAGCATTGGCAGGGGCCGGCATTTTGTTTAGTGCTGCAATCTTCTGGGGGTCTGTTCTGATTCCAGAAGCAGAGAAAATGTGTCCGAAAAAACAGAGTTCTTTCTGTGCGAAGAGACATTTTTTTGGATTAACTGTGAGGCCGTTCTCTGTCAACCTTTCGAGAGTTGCCTGGAGAGCCTGATCATGCTCATCCTTTGTCTTGCCAAACACAAGTATATCATCACTGATGTTGAGGACGTGAGGTATGCCGTTGAGTACTTGACGGATGGTTTCCTGGAAAACCTCGGCAGCTGCATTAATTCCAAACATAAGTCGTTTGTAGCGGTACAGTTTGTTGTGTGTTGCAAATGTTGTGATTGTTCTTGATTCATTATCAAGTTCTAGTTGGTGGTACCCATCCTTTAGATCAAGCTTGGTGAAGAGTGTTGATCCGTTCAGCGCTGTGATCACGTCGTCGATGGTAGGGCAGACGTGCCTCTCGCGAAGAATGGCCCTATTCGCACATTTCATGTCGATGCATAGGCGAATATCCTCTGGATTGTGCGGCTTTGGCACAATTACGACTGGAGATACCCATGGAGTAGGTCCGGTTGCTTCTTCGATGATATCAAGGGCCAAGAGCTGGCTTATCTTTTCTTCTACTTTGCTTCGGACTGCAAAAGGGATTCTGCGATGGGGCTGAGCAACCGGGGCAATGGCTTTGTCAATGTGGAGGTGTACTTGGAGATTTTTTAGTTTGCCTACACCCGCACACAACTCAGGAAAAGCAGCGAGTGGGGTCTCGAGCAAGCTTGGAGGCACTTCTCCATTCGAGCGTGCATCTTTTTGTGAGGGTCCTTGGATGGCGTAAGTAATTTTGATGAGGCCCAGTCTATTTGCAGCAGCGAAGCTCAGCAGTGACTTCACGGTTCCCTCTATTATGAATAAGTCTTCTGTTGTGTCGCTGTCCCTGAACTTCAGCGTGACATTGAGCTTTCCTTTGATTGGTAGCGGAGCATCCGATCCATACGCGTAAATACGCGTGTCTGCTTGTTGGAGTTTTGTGAGTGCTCCAAGCTTGTTAAGGGTAGAGGTTCCAATGACCGATACTGAAGCACCTGTGTCAATAAGGAATGTTACAGGGGTGTTGTTGACCTGCAGATGAACCTCTGGGAGGTTTTGGTGAGATATTTGTGATATAGTTCCGACAGCATAAACGCTCTCGTCGGAGTCAGAATCATGAGAAATCTGGAAGATAGGCTTGTGTGCTGATTGGCACACCTTGCCATAGTGTCCTCTTCTGCCACATGCCTTGCAAGAGGCAGATTTGGCGGGGCAGTTTACTTGTCCGCCCTCGTGGGGCCAGTTAGCACCACAGTGGAAACACTGGGGGGGCGAGACGTGGGTGTGTTGTTGTGCGCCGCCTCCATATTTCAGATGGGAAGAGAAGTAGCGAGGTTTTTGGGCATTTCTGGATGTGCATGCATGGTCGTAGCGAGGCTGACTAGAGATTGCTTGAACCGTGGTGGTTGTTGACGATCCTTCCATGGCAGTCGTTGCTCGGTTGACATCCTCGAGGACTCGAGCCTGATTCAAAAGTGATGGAAGGTTAAGGTCTTGCCTGAGGGCTACTCGTCGTAGGCGTGAAGATGTCGTTGCAAATATGACCTGGTTCTTGATTTCCTCGTCGGCGTTTGCGAAACCGCAATTGCGGGCAAGCAGTCGAAGCCGGATCGAGAATTGGCCGACAGATTCGCCCTCGAGTTGCTTTGCCTGACGAAATTGAAAGATCTCGAATGTGGTGTTCATGCGAGGATTGAAGTATGCGTCAAGTTTGTCTTTAAGATGTTGGTATGTGTTTCTGGCTGTTACTGAAGGTGTATCGGCATCTGGCGTCGTACTTGATGTGGGACCACTCTGCTGGTCAGGAAGAGTCTCGGAGAGTTCATGGACACGTTCCCCCGCATAGTGGAGTAGGAGAGAGCGCTTGCGTGCGTCATTCTTCACATCGAATGCGATGAGGAAGTTTTCAAAGCGAGTGATCCACTTTCGCCATTCGGTGCCGATATTAGTTGGGTCCGTGGCATCCAAGTCAAAAGGGGGCAGTGAGGTTGGAATCAGGGTCATCGTTAGTGGAGAACAGTAGGCTTGGCTGTGAAGCTAGCGCCTTATGATATAGCGGCGGCGCGCTGCGAGGTCATGGAGGGTGGACACTTGCCAGAACAGTAGCTGAAGACTGCCTAACACATCCTCGTCGCCAATGTAGCGTTGCAAGTGTGCTGAACAAACAGAGTGCTACCGCGGCGGACAGAATAAAAATAGGGTAGCCATTCCCATTCACTGGCTTTATTCTACTTCCTCTTCTTCGTCCCCACCGCTATAAACGGTGGTCACGCGCAAACATAAAATCTACATCACTACACCATGTTTGCTCTGCGGACGGTCCCGCATGAAACTACTGGGTTTAGTCCCACTGAGCTGGTGTACGGGCGATCCCTGAGGTCTCCCCTCCGAATGTTACGTGAGGCATGGGAAGGCGAGGGCGAGCAGGTGACGGTTGTGGCCTACGTTTTAGAGCTAATTGATCGCATGCACAGCACTAGAGAGTTGGTAGAGGCTAACATGAAAGCCGCGCAGACGAAAGCCAAACTCTGTTACGACAGACCAGCCAGACGTCGCACGTTCGCCGTAGGGGACGCGGTCATGCTGCTCAGGCCCACTAAGAAGAATAAACTAGAAGTTCAGTGGGAGGGGCCAGCTGAGGTAGTTGGAAAGTTGTCTGACACGAACTATGCGGTGAAGATGCCTGGCCGGCGTAGAGAAGCCCGGATATTTCACAGCAACTTAATGAAACCATACCGACAACGGGAGGCAGTAGTCAACCTGGCTCTAAACATGCCTGAAGAATTCGAGGCAGACTTTCCTGCGGTCGGTAACGAGCCAGGAGGTGTGTCTCTCCTGCAAATGCTGGAGAGAATAGAACGCGAGACGGAGTTAGATCCAACACAGGTAGCCGAACTCCGCGCGTTGGTTAAGGCGGCGGTCCCACGGCGGCCATCTTGAACAAGCCATTAGTTCAACCACTAGATGGCGGCACTCATCCGTGTGGCTGCAGAAAACAAGCTCGTGGCAGTGATGTTCCTCCTCTGCTCTTAATTTCCTCCTTTCTGCTGCTCGCCCGTGCACGTTTAGCGCTCAGCGCGTGCTCCCGCTGACACAAATGCCAGCAAACGTGCCAGTGGTGCTATACTTCGTTTCACCTTATCTGCGAGCGAAGCCAGAGCTAGAAGCGCGAGACCAGCGCTTTTTGCGTTTCTCCCCAGCTCGCGCGCTCGAGCAAAGCCTGAACGCACGGAGCTTTCGTGCTCGCGCTTCCAGCTTTTCCTTCGCTTGCACATAAGGTGAAACGAAGTATAGCAGTGCCCAGTTCGCACAGAAGCGGAGCCGAGTTAGCTCATCGACCCGATCGAGAGTGCCTAGCTCGAGATCGAGAGGCTCACAAGCCAGTAGCTATCGTTTTAACTATTCAAGAATTAAAAACATAGTCAATCAATCAGTGAAGAATGTTATCAAACGTTAAAGAACATATATAAGACATGCCTTGTCAGTATTTCGTTAATGAAAGATCTTTTGCACGACAAAAACGTTTAAATTCATTTTCGCTCTAAGTCAGAGCGCAGCCGACATAACAGGTCAATGAGGCCAATCAAACAGAACCAAAAAACACTATGTCACGGAGCTCAACATCCTATAGTGCGTTTGTTGTCACCGGTCAAAGCAATCAAGCGCAAACCATGCACTATAACCTTGCGCTTTTAGTATGCGTGTTTGTGCTTGTGTATCTTATAGTCTTTGACTGCATTTTGATCTATAATAAAACAAGCAATAGCAGACTTTTTTTTTCAAGACGGGTGTTCAAAAGGGCGCTTTATATAACTCATCATTTTGATGGTAGTTTGATTAAACTTGAATACTAATTATGTGACCTTATAAATAACCACCCTAATATTGTTGAAATAGTACGCCGAGGTCAAAGACTCTGCATGTTCAGGAAAAGAGTAAAAGTGTATTTTGTAGCCCAAGGTCGCTAAACTCGTCAGACACAACTTTCTTCGTGTTATGACATAGTGGAGGGAGGAGCCGAAAGATTGCTGCGAAGTTTTCTTTTCTCACAAACCCGCAGATCCGTATATCTTCGTGACGTTTTTTATTGAAAGGGGGAAAAATCCCTACTACTCCCTAGGCGCCGAGCTAGAGCAGCACACGGAGACGAACGTGGTTCGTATTAGCCCCGAGCGCGACCGAAAGCGTCGCTGTGGTCGGCCTTCCACGATTGGCCGAACGCTGACTATGACGTCGGAAAGGGGATTATCATCGACGGAAATAAGAGGAATGAAAGAACTTTAATGTTGATGGTGTTGGCAGTGTTCCTTTGAGAGCGCCATGATTTCAAGCTTCCACCATGCTATTTACAAACACCATCGAACTTGTTGTTTGCAAGGTAATGACGTCACAAGGGGGAACCACAGGAGGGCGCCACCTAAACATCTCGCCGCTAATACGTATAATGTCACGATGAAGATTATCAGCTGCGACCTTGATGGTCTCTAAAAAGCACAGCGGAGGCTTGGGCAATTGCATTCTAAAATCAACACCGTCGAACTTGATAGTCTGATATCGTTCTTATTTCCGCCGATAAAGCAGAATTTACTAAAAAAAACGTTCCTGTCGTCCCTTTTATTTATCTCTGCCTTTTGAATTTGATCAGAGTGTAGCCCGACGTTAGGTCACAAGCAGCCGAGTAGCATTGTCCACCTTTGGACGGATTTCGCATACAGGCAGTTGTCCCCCATCAGCGGGAGATAAAATCCTTTTATGATAGACTTTCAAAGATAAGCCAAACTGGGATTAATTCTGCGTTCATCAACTGAAATAAGAGTAATGTCAGTTTGGTCAATATTGACAGTGATGTTTCGAGAACGCGAGGACACAAAGCTTTCATCGTACACAACCGAACTTTACACCGTCGACTCGAACACGCACCATAAAATTTGTCGTTCACAACTGATTATCCTGACCCTGACGTCAACGTTATGAACTATAAAAGGACGTCACTGAACGCGCCTGAACACAACGAGCCCTGGCACGAGCCTCTCGATTGAAAGTCTGTCATGGCCGCTCGTAAGTTCATGGAACGCGCCCCGTTTTAATTCCAGAATCTCTAGAACCATAATTTAGAAAATGGACCTCTTGGCGAATATGTGCTGCCTCCTAGACACGCGACTGGGTTCGAGGCTAAGTGGCGAGAAAACAACGCGCGCGCAAGGCCTCTCCCACCCGTTCCACACCCAAAACGTCAGCTACATCCTGTTCACCCATTGAGGCGCTGTGACCTAGATACGGTTCCCCCAAACTAGCCTTTGTCCCCATCGTGCGTAATTTTCCGCCCCGAAGTCGACTCAACGAAACAATCTTCCCTTTCTGCTCGGCCAGAAGGAAGAGAGAGAGGGTACTGAAACAATTTACTCTCGAACCGATGTTTCTACAAAAGGTCCATTCCACAACCCGGGCGATAATAAGGAGTATTCACTGGGCGCCATATTTGTGGGTGATGTCTAGAGCGCATGCTCTCAGCGAGCCCACATCAATAGGCTGCTAAGACCGGCAATCTTGAGGGTGCGAAATGCGCGTTACAAAAGAACTGTGGAAGCTCGCCATCAGTACGCGCTCGGCAGTCGTGCACACAGCTATGGCCGCCAGTGAATACTTCCTATAGTTCCGACAGCCGAAGGCTACACAGTTCACCGGCATGATTGCGGTGCACGTCGTAATCTAGAATGAGCGTCGTCAGTACGTTGACTCGTGTTCACCTTGTTCGCAACATCAAAACTTGAGTCTCGAGGGTCTCCAAGGCGCTCAGAGACGAGAAATGCAAGATGGCGGATTGTTTGGAACTAGATACTCTCGAACTCAGGCGCATCAAATACTCCGCGCATGCGCACCGCGTATTTCTACAAAAGGTCCATTGCACGCTGTGCTGTTTTTCGTCATCGCTCAGTTGGAACGCCTCTAAGCAGGGTCGTCGAAACAGAAGAACGGGGAGGGGGGCGATTCACCCCCCCCCCCCAGTGGCGTTCAAAAAGGGGGCGCAAAGGGCATAAGGGTGTAAGGGGGGGGGGATAACGCCCCAGCCGCGGACTATAGCATTTTAGAGAGTTATAATAAAAAAAATGACAGACGTTTACAGTTCTCTATAATGTCGAATTAAAGCGCAGCTCTTGAGGAGGAGGAGGGGAGGGCACGGAGGGGAGGGTATGCGTCTCCGCCCCCCCTCCTCCTGTCCTGTTGCTTTCTCATTTAGCGGGGAAACCTAATTGGTGTCAAAATCACGTGACGTCAATTTCCCCGCTAAATTTAGTGAAAAAACGTCCCATAATGCAACGCGCGCGCAGTTACGCCGACGGCGACGCCGCTCAAGCTCGAAAGGGGCGCATAAGAGTTGCGCTCTAAACATTCGGGGGAAGGGATATCCCCCTTCTTCACTACTATCACCCCGCCCCCCTTCTCTCTCTCTCTCTCTCCCGAACAATTTCTACGGCCCTTCCTGATCCCTATTTGAGTGTGTGCTTGTGTTGGTTATACCTTTTTATTTTCCCCTTTCCCCGGCTTTTTATCGCCATCCCCCCTCGCCCCCTCATCTCTCAGACATTACCGACATCTCTATACACAACGCCTGTGGGTGACCCCGGTGGCGTTGTTGACAGTGCGGAAGATGAGCTCTGAAACCGCGTACACCGCGCACGGCTCCACAATATCACAAAGTTTAATCTTCGCCTCGATTCGGAAGCGAAGATTTTGGACTCAAATAACTCCTTCCCAAAGTTGTGAAACGTCACTTTGTCGTCACAAATAACTTCCACAAACAACAATCTTCCGACGAGAAAGTTCAGAGTATTTACAGCCCGCCTAGGTACAATCTACGTTTCATTGACTCTATCGCGGCGTAGGGATGTAGGGACACGCGGGCGCGACGTCATCAGTGCAGCCGTTCAATCGGCTGGCCCCACGGTGTTGCTCGCGCGCGCTCCGAGGAAGCTCGCTACAACTTTGTGCCGAACATTCTCGCTGGAATTTGAGCACCTAGAGAGCTTGGATGATTGACATCTCGTCCTGCGTGACGTCAACGTCGCGGGAGTCCAATCAGCACGCTCCGCGAACTTTGTGCCCAACTTTGTGTTTGACGAGTTTAGCGACCCAGGTGGCTTAAAGTTTGTTAGGCAAGTGGGTAGCAGATTTCAAAGTGCATTTTAAGGTGCTTTTGATATTTTTTGCATTATTATTTAGGTCTATTTATAATTTGATGTTGAAAAAAAATCTACCAACTTCTTACATGCATCTTTATCTATATATATTTTCTGTTTGATTGCAACAGATATGAAGAATTTTACAGTAACGCTGACATTGTATATGAATTA
>JABSTQ010007114.1:0-32143 GCA_013358835.2 Ixodes persulcatus | reverse complement strand
AAGTATAAAATTACACTATCTACATTCAGGTACAATGATTTTTAAAGCAATTCACATATATAATTTCCTACACTAAAACTCGAGTTTATTGTGTACTGTACAATATACAATTAAAGCAGTGGTAATGCCAATTAGATTAGCCGAACGCTTTTTACAATAAAGCTAATTTATCACGATAATATACAACCAAGGTAGCCTATATGAGTATAGAGTATAGAAGTTTGCAGTTCAGGAATGTATATAATGTCAATTTATTATAGAATGATGTTTCTAGTTTTGTGCGGTGCTTTGTTGTTCTTGACGAAGATCTATTACTCTAAATAACTGTTCGCTATTTTGGCTTCCAAGTTGAAATCACGTAAGGCAAGCAGATCACGAGGAAATAGCACCTTTTCTAGCGACAACAGGAAACTTTCGTTAGGTGCCATGAGCAGTAACTTCTGCTTTATTCGACACTTTTCGAATCTCGAGCATCCTAGTGGCGATGCGTTCTGCGACTGACTGTCCACATGCACATTCTGGAAACTCTGCATGATAGATACGGTGTAAGCCCGTGCAGTAGTGTTTCTATGCTGTGTGTGAGAGAAATGGGCACGCAGAATTTTATCTGAGGGTCAAAATCGTAGAAAATGGAACGTTTAGAGTTTTTGTCATGTTACTTAGAACCATACTTTTTACGTACTACCGTCCTTAATATCTCCCAAGTGTCTCCGCGGAAAAGTGGAACAAGCTGATATTTCCCGTCCCGGTGCGCCTTCTTGGCGAGGGAGTCTGCCGCTTCATTGCCCCGTCGGCTATAGTGTTTTGAAACCCACTGAAGTGCAATGTCGTGTCCTGCCTGTATGGCCGCAGTCATTTATATCAGAACTTTCTAAATGTATCCGCCATTGTTGCTTTTACAGTTCATTGATTGTATGGATGTGAGATCCATTTGACAGTCCTTTCAGATGCCGCATTTCTTTATCGTACTTGTATTCCGAATAAATTGTAATGCTGATAGCATAGCTTGGAGCTAATCTGTTGCTGAGGGCATTCGATGTGATAACCAGAAGGAACAAGGGGTCTAAAGATGGTACAACAAATGCAGAAGCTGATCTTTGATCATGGGTAGATCCGTCTGTGTACACTTGAGTGAAATTGGGGTACTGACTGTACGTGGAAGAGAGCAAGGTGTGCCATAACCATACTCCTCAATGAGCTTTATTTTTTCCTTTTCATTTTACGTCGTCTATACTTTAGGCGTCGTCAACGTCCCGGGGGCAGGTGAGGGTAGTGTTTACCATCGAGTGTAACTTGGCAGGTGGCGTTAAAATATTACCCAATAAATATTGAGGTACAGCGTCACGTATATTTGCTCGAAACGGAAACCGAAACTGGACTGAGGAAAAAGAAGAAATATAAAGGAGAGCGCTGCCGAAAGTCGCGTGGCTGTGCAATTTGTTTTTTCTCACACAACATATTGCAGTTTTTTACAAGCCACAAAAAAGGGTATCATATTTTTGTCTATTTTAGTATTGAGTGTGTGCCTCCAATGTCCCACGACCTTGATTATCGAAGGTGGTTGTGTATAAAGCATAAAAAACGCCACATTGCCACATGAAGCGAGTGAGCGCGACTCAAACCGACCAGTTCTCGATCGGCGGTATTGGCGCGGAAAAAAAAAAACGAATTTTGAGCTGCAAGTTATGTTCTGGGTAGTTGGGCTCTCATGTGTCATGTTCAAATAAAAAAACCTTGGCGAGCATAAATACCCTCTCAGTGCCCTGAGGGGGCTTCTGAGATCGCCTAAATATGGCGATAACTCATTCTGCATCCTAGAAAGTCCTAAATCAAGATGATACGCGACCGATTTCCCTATAAAAAAAGTAATCAAAAATCTCAACAAACTGAGGTCATCTCCGGCGATGGAAGGAGCATGTTCCAAAACCAGGACTACTGTCAGTCAATAGCAAGCGAAGGATCCTCACGCCTCCGGCCGGTGTAACCACGGAGTAATATCTCAAATGCGCGACTCGTTGTCCACACAACCCGGACTACGATTTAACCCAGCGAGCGCGCACTCGAGATCTGACGACCGGACACATCACTCCCGCGGAAAAAAAACAAAAAAAACAGAACATAGCGCCCTGTTTTTGAAACAATTATTGCAATATTATGTTCCCTCTCCGTAAAAAAATAAATTTTTGACTATTCTCTTATTTACTTTTATCACCCATAAAAGCATACCCATTTTGTAATAACAACGTCTGCAATCTCAACGAAATGTCGTATTTTCATTGGTCACATGTCGTTCCGGCTGCCGCAACAATGCTCCTCCTATCACCCGGGATGACTTCGGAATATTCAATCTTCTATTGCTAATTGAAAAGAAAAAATTGGACGCGCACCTTTATGATTTATGGATTTCTATGATCTTTAGAGCCCGCAGAGTGAATTATCGCCCTATTTTAGTGATCTCAGAGACCTCCTCAGGTCGCCTTTAAACGTAAGGAATGCCTGCATATTTAATGTATTCGAAGAACCGGGATTGGCGGCTCCCGTGCTCTGCAAAAGCCAGAACACCGGAGGTTGCGCGAGGCGCACCCAAGCAAACTCGTAAGCCGTGGTCACACTTTTTGAGACCCTTTTCATGGCAAACGTCATTAAGCGTTGCTCCAGTCTTTGACGTCCCATAGAACTTCCGGTTAATAAAAAAATTAACAAAGCCCACCTTAACGTCGCTGACTGATATGTCGATGAAACGCTTAATTACCAAATCTCCAGGCGAACGCCAAAAGAACGAAGCAGCGCGAATCTGTTAATAAAAGTTTTTGCATATTCTTGTAATCCAACTTGCTCCTCCAAGCCCCTGAAGTGTACAGCCAAGGCGCTCATTAAATCTTCTACTTAGCTCTCTGTGTAGCATGTATGCTTTCTAGCACTGGTGATATAAACAAGCTCGACAGGCTTGCAAAGACGGAGCAACCGGAAGTTGCTTGGGACGGAAGCTGCATTTCATGTTTGTAAACAGCAAAAGGATCTATAAGGAGTATTCACTGGGCGCCATATTTGTGGATGCTGTCTAGAGCGCATGCTCAGAACGAGCCCCCATTAATAGAATGCTAAGACCGGCCATTTTGACGGTGTGGAATGAACGTTGCAAAAAAACCCAGGAACCTAGCCATCAGCACGCGCTCAGCAGTCGCGCACATCGCTATTGAACGCGAGTCACTGCGAGATCCGTGCTTCGAATGCCGCAGGACAATCAGTTGAAGAAGAAACTTGGCACGCGGCATTAGAACTACCGATAATGCGTTGACTCGCGTTTGCCGACTATATTTCGTATAATGTATGAGCAGTGTTACCCCGGCTTCAAACTGCGAGTCATGTAGTCGAGTCTCGAAGGTGCGTGAGACGCCATGAGTACTGGCACGAAGTAGGCGAGCGTTTGTCATACCAGTGCTACGTGCAAGTGGGGGAGAGATGACCTTCAGCCTCCCCATTTGGTTAGCACAATGCAGCGCAAGGCATTAATTACCCTATTATATTTTTGTTCAATCACAGTAACATGTGTATTCAACGTAAGGGTTCGGTCAATAACTATACCCAAAATTCTCTGGGGCTTCACAATTTGTAATGGTTCTTTACTTACAGCGACTATAGATCGGTGGGTCTTGACAATTTCTAGTGGTTCTCTATTTACAGAGAGCATAAAGTATGTTAGTCATTTTAGGGTGAAAGGGTTTGCGGACTTGGTCGCAGACAGGTCCATTCAATGCAATTTAAGAACGATACAATAATGTCTAAACCGTTCTGCAATAATGTTTAAACAGTGTCGATAGAAAATGCGGACGCCCAGATGGATGCGTCTTGTGCGTAGATGAAATAATCTATATCTGGGGGAAAGAGACAAGACAATTATTTTGTGGTTGTGCGACCGACAGCCATAGCTGCGAGCGCATTCCTCTCCACCGATACGTCCCGCAGACGGCATTCTCGGAAGACACCGCGCGCAACGGGGGCCAGGGGTTTCCCCAGCAATTGAAATCAGGGGGGGTGTCGAAATTTTTTTTGGAGGGTTAAAGGGGGGGAGGGGGCATTGCGAGTATAGGATTCGTTGTGAATTAAGGGGGTGCCTTCGGAAAAACGAGGGGGGGTCTAAACCCCCCCTAGGGGGGGTCTGGGGAAATCCCTGACGGGGGCCGATTACCGACCTGCCGCTTGGGACCACCGCTCTCCAATGGATAGATACGGTGCTAGGAGGTACCGGAAAAGAGGACGCACAGAAGGCCACGCACAAAGCGTGCACTAGGCGAGACGGCACGGGACCAGCGGCCGGAACAGACACCAACATGGCGTCTTCATCGTTATCCTAAATTTGGCTATTAACAATCAGTTCAATAAATTATATATTTTAGCAGAACGCGTATCACTACATTGGTGACTTCCACATTGGTGACCCGAACGAGTAAGCAACATCTCAACGCAAGTCTATCATCCCGCCGACCCTCTCATCCTTCTCGCGCCGAACGGAAACTCCCGGCCCAGCACATTTCCCTCGCCTACCGGAGGCTACTTTCACCACGTGGCCCGCCGACTTCCGAACAAAGACTTAACGACCGGACAGCGTTGTAGGTTAATTGAAATTCACGCCCGAGCTCATGTGGCTGTGACGTCATGACCCTATCGACCAATCAGGATTTTCGGGGCACGCCACCGACGCCGGATTTTCTGCGACACATGCTCATCAATGCTATCGGGTTAATAAAACACTCTAAACAAAATTAAAGGGGCCATGAAACGAATTTTGGAATCGGATAAATTATTTTAAATTGGGACTTTACTAATCGCATATCGTTTAGTTGGCCAAAAGAAAGAGGGTAGAAAGTCAAAAGCCAGCTTTTCGTACGAACATTTGAAAATATAGCGGACTATTTTGTACCTTCTTTCCTTCGAAAGCTCTCCGCCTTTTCACTATGATACATCCGCGGTTCCGAAAGCGCGTCAGCGGTGCCAAACTGACGTCAGCCGAGCCCAGCTCACGCATTGGACACGAGAACTGCGTCACTCGGACGTATGCGCTCGTCAACAATAAATCCGTCGACGAATATTCGGATTCGCGTTCGTGGCCAATGAGTGCCCTGACGGAACTTATCGTCACTGGGGAATGACAAGTTCTATGGTGTGCACAAAAAGCACGGTGGAAGCTAAGAGTCTTCGCACCGGTGCCGAAGGATATCACGACGACGTGATTTCACAATTCGCATTTGAGTTGAGGATTAAAGCTAAGGAGGAAGAAGTAGGAAAATCGTTTTATAACCCCTTTAATGATCCTGCTTGCCTTGTTCGACACACCCCGCGTTTTACTGTATAGAATCACAGCTGCTAGAGCCTGCCAGCATACTCAGTACGCTACAACGCAGAGCAATGGTAGCACCCAAGTACCCAGACCAGTGAGGGCGCTTGGCCGTGTGATAGGTGCCCGCTTAAGACATTGTAATAGTAACTAATTTGAAAGATTCTCCTTCCCTAAATTTAGGACCTAACGTCTCAGTTTTTTACCCAGTATTTGGAAGAGCGAACACTATAATTATTAAGCTAAAAATTTATACCAAGACGTCATACAATTTTTCCCTCTAAGCGGATCAAGTTGACGAAATTGCTCACTCGGCAACCATTCCTACTTTTAGCACCTCTCTACTTATATATGTAGAGCAACAACAACAATGAAAATTTAGCTTTGCGAACCACCAGTATTAAGCCGGCGTCTAACTCCCGAACGTGTTTGTCTTGCCTTAACTTTGAACCCAACAGCATAAACTACAGGAAAAAAATGTTCGTTTTGAGAAATTATTCCGACTTCTTCGGATTGCGCAACAATTATGCACACTAGACCTGACAAATCAAAAGAGATGGGAATTGTTTCGGTTATTTAACTTCGTTAGAATTGAAGCATAAATCGGCTGATAGTGGTCGATAGGTTATACAGTGCGACTGGTCTCCTGTTACGTACAAATCTTGTAATGATATATGTGGATTCCCCAAAAGGAAAGCATTACGGAGCTAGGAGGCGCTCACTTGAGTTGTAGCGATCTCCGGTCAGGTTTTCTACTTTGACAGTTGGTGTATTCAACCCATATTGTGAAATATTTAGAAGAACCTTGGTTTGGGCACCAAACGCTAGTAGACGTTATTTCGTTTCTTGCAATTTTTCAATCCAAGAAATAACTTTCTCAGCAAAATAAGGCAGCAAATCTAAAATGCTTGCAAATTAAATAGCAAATGACGAGTTATCGTGGTAGTTTCACATACATTTCAATGCAAATACGATAACTGAAATATTACCGCAATATGTGTTCAAGCCTTTTTTTTTAATACCTCCAGATCTGAGCGCTGCAATTGGATACAAGGTCACCTGTAAATGTTTTGGAAGGGAGGAAAAATAGTACACTTACTCTTGGCTCCGATTGTAGGAACTGTGCACCTTCTGTAATTTATGAATAGCATTGTTTTTCCTGAAGGTCAGGTAAATATCGAGGAAAGAATCATTTTGTGTTACGTTCCCAACCTGCATAGTACACATCAATGTCCGTTACATCCACTTTATTCCGCTCTCTAACGCTTTTAACAATATTTTTATTACGTTTTCTTATCAAATATTTATTCTTTCGCACTATACAAAAATGGCGCTAATTCAGTAAAAAGTGTTCGGCCGAAACCACACTGCTCATGCGTCATACAAAAGACAGTCTGCAAACACTAGTCACCGCAATATCCGTGGTTCGAATGCAGCGTGCCAAGTTTTCGCCTTGTACTCATTGCAATGCTGCATGCGAAGCACAGAACTCGCGGTGACTCCTGTTCGAATCTGTATGCAGACTGTACTTTGCATGATGAAAAAGCGGTGTGACCCCGGCTTTATGCTGCTGGGAAATAAAGTTAATTAAAAAGAGAAACCCAGATTGAAGGGACAACTGAATTTGGATATAGCTGTTACATGTATTTGTATTTATTTATGTGATGCACTACTAAGACACATTTTACGCATGTAAATAAAATTGTACTTCAATATGCTTACGTGTTTATACATGCCTTCTAAGACATCTTCCTTGTGTATTTCTTCGGGGTAGCCTATTTTAAAAACCATATTTTTAAGCTGGAAGCAAACAATAAACATTACTTATATAAATAAATAAAATATTTTGCATCTAATTTCAAGCATAGTTACCTTATTTTTTGCCTTTTCTTTGGTGTGAGTGTCCATCCATGTGTTATTTTGTATAACATCTTCAAGAGCGTCTCTAATACGTTCGACAATTGACTCTACCTGTAAATATATGCATATTTCCAGCCCGATAAATGCTTTTTATGATGCTCGATATACACTTCAAATTTTAAACAAAAATGTTTTGCTTCTCGCAGCAATAGAATGGATTAGATTGTTTTCGCTCTAAATTTCCTTGCGGTAAATGACGATACGAAACCATTTTAATTATTTGTATCTAATTAGTTTGTACCGGTTTTATTTTTAACATAGAAAAAATAAAATGCTGTAAATTATCTCTTTAGAATATGAAAGTAATTAACACGTTGTGCTATAATGAGCTACTGCCTACCAGTCGTCACATTGTCATGAATTTTTTAGGTTGAAAATCTGTTCTTTCGATCGGAGTAAGTATAGAAGTTGTCGCACTTTTGCGCGCCGCTGAGATAGCGCTTTGCTTGGAAAAGTTGTTTATAGGTCCCGGTACGTGCTGAACTTATAGTTCTTTATCACGGACGGAGTTGTATGTTGTCCTCGGCCGAGAGTGTTCACCCTAACCACAGGACAGGAGCATTCGGGCACGTAAACCTACACAGCCAGTAGAACGCTTAAGTACACTTGTCAATGTGCAGGCCTAGAGTCACTGTATGTGTTCCAGAGTAACGCATTTCTTTTCTTTTTGCGTTTTGCCGACAACTTACTCACCCTAACCGATCATGTTTTGGCCTGGTGAACATCATTGCACGTTAGCGATCACGTGACACAAGCATCCCTAGACTCACCTCCATGAGCGCTTCAAGCGGCTCAAATCGCCACAACGTTGGGTCCAGCAAGCAACTGCTAATCGAACGCGCGTTTACGCGCCGTCTTTTCCACGCGGTTACCGACGTCAAAAATTAAAGCCGTTTACAACTCCCTGTACCGCCGAATTAGAGCGCAGCTCTTGAGGAGGAGGATGCAAGGGTTCTGAGGGGAGGATATACCCCTCCTCCCTCCTCCTCACCTCCTCATCCTGCCTGCTCCTCCGCCACGGGGGCCACGTGGCCCCCCTGAGGTCACGTGACCTCAGGGGGTCACGTGACCTCAGGGGGTCACGTGACTTCAGGGGGGTCACGTGACCTCAGAGGGTCACGTGACTTCAGGGGGTCACGTTACTTCAGGGGTCACGTGACCTCAGGGGGGTCACGTGACCTCAGGGGAGTCACGCGTTGCATGCAACCCGCGTTGCATGCAACTCGCGTGTTGCATGCATCCCGCGCGTTGCACGCAACGCACACGTTGCATGCAACGCGCGGTTACGCCGACGCCGACGGCGACGGCGACGCCGCTGAAGCCGGAAACGGGCGCCTAAGAGCTGCGCTCTAAAACAAGGACGTTGTGTACTTAGTGGCACAATGCCTGCTCGTTGCGCTTTAGGGTGCAGCAGCTAGTCGGAGGATGGAAAAAGACTCTTCCGGATCCCGTTTGGAAAGAACGCAGCTGCAAGACGGTGGAAGGAGGCTTGGCTGGCCATAGTAAAACGGAATGATTTCGAGCCCACTGTATCAAGCAAGCTTTGTGAGGTGAGTGCCGATTACAGCTGGTTCATTCTGCGTATCGCGGAATGAACCAGCTCCTTCAACACGCTCCAATGCATGTAACTATTGCCCTCATACCCCTGTCGGCGCGTGGACCCAAGATGGCGGCGCCATGGTTTTGGTTTTAGTGCCGCGCCGCGGTTCTAGAATGAACCTTCCGAGTTTCGTAACTCTGGGAACCCATAAATTGACTCTAGGCTGGCCGTTTTGTAAACCAGACGAAGTTCCAAGGACGCGGGTCTCGGTCACAAGCCACGCGAGCGGAGACCTCGGATCATGTTGCAGTGGTTGTGGGGGCTTGCTGCGGGTTACCAGAGCGCGACAGAGGTTTACGAGCAGACATAAACGCAGCGTTGGGTGAAACCCCGAAGGTGGTCTCCATATTCTTGGAATCTGGTCCTTCGCTGCGCTTGCGTTCGCGATACGAATCTCTGTTGTGTTGGGCAACATATCCGTTTATCTAGTTTTTTTAACGTACCTAATGCTCGGGCTCTGTGGTTGCGGAACCATTTCCCTCGTGAGGCACGTTTTGGCTAATCTCACCGGAATTATCGGAGTCAATTTATTTTCACCGACCAGAAACAAAACAAAGGCACTACAAGGGTTGAACACTGCTCTAGTTCGTAGGTATTAACCTTATTTAAAAGAGCAGAAAAGTCGAAGACAAAGTAGCCAAAGAGCACGACAGACAAGCGCGCACACGCAACCGGCAGTGCAATCAAAGATCAGAGGACGCATACAAAAAAAAGAGAGGGCCCGTTGCGTTCACTCGAACCTGCGAGTTGCGAGTGAGCGCTTAACTGTCGCGTTTGTTCCCTACTTTGTTCTCGTCTTTTGCGCGCTTTTCACCTGGAATAAAGCCAGGGCTCGTGTCTAATTATTTAGGCTATGAGGCGTGGGACCTGACCTTACGAGCTGAGCCCATAACCTCCCGGTGAGGGTGGTGTTACTCGTCCAATTGGTCGAGAATGCGTCGGGCCTGCACTTAATTGTATTTTAACTAGGCCCTGATTGGATAGGGCAGGCCTCGGCGCACTGATATAACCTCTGACCTGACGGAAAATTGTTGAGTCACAACTGACCCATGCACGGTCTTTGCCTCCCGCGGTGTTTCGCGTTACTTCTTTCATGCGCGGAAGCCCCTGCTCTCCGGCTACAAGTTATCTGGCGTCCTCAACGTACGCGGGAGGCCACTTGATGCCGAAGCGTCCCTCTAGTAACTATTAAACTACGTAAACCGTATGTGGCAGTTAGTTATAGTTATTTTAATTTTCTGCTGTTTAATGCAATTGCGTTACGCATCAGTGAAGTTGTATTTGTTTTATTTATTTAGACATTTCCAACGATTTCCATTGAGGTCCTGGACAAAACAATCTAACAACTCTTCTCTTAGCTTCAGTGTGGGATTATTATTACAAAACTATTTACGATTTTTATTTGTAGGGTACTTACATCTTGTTTCTGCGTTGAATTAAAGTACTTATTCACATACAGCCTTCCCAGGCCGTAGCCGAGTACGGGGTCATAGGGATCGTTCAAAGCGCTGACGCAATGTCTCCATCGCGGCTCCTGTCCCTGGAGGCCCCTCCACACTTGGTTGAACTTAAAGTTGAGTGTCGTCATATTATGCGAAGCAATCGGACCTAATTTATATAAAAGTTTCCATCCTAAATAGTTGTTCACTACAACCCTGATGGAAAAAAAATTCGAGAAGACACATAAGACTCCTTATATCTAAGAATGCGAAAGGGATTCGTACAAGCAGCGCAGGCCTACAAGCATCGCGCCACGTCTTTTTTTTTACACTGCACTCCGGCGGTAAGATCACGCTCGCCCACTGCGCAGGCGCCTCCCCCCCCCCCTCGGCTCGACGGCTTTCGTGATTATGCATCTGCGTTGCTGTGCTTTTCCTTGTGATTTATTTTTTTCTTAGATGTGTTCGCTTTGACCTTGAGTGGCCCCGACCGGCTTCCGCGAGGAAGCATCTGATATGACCCGTCGCAGCCAAGGGGAATGTATTCCTTGTTTCGCTGCAACAGAGTACAGGCTTCCCTCCATGGGACAGGGGAAATTAGGTGACGTTCTTCGCGGCTTTTAAAGCTGATAACGCCGGTTCGATTTATGGGACAGTTAAAGGGATACTTCAACGAAATTTGAAATATACCCGTCGTGTTCGAAAATAGGTTGAATATGATCCACAATATTCGTAAATGACAATCGCACGTTTGTATTTTCAGCCTGGTGGCTGTAGTTTTTGTTATAAACGGCCCCCTCTGGCAAGCGCTTGGAGAACGGCCAGCAGAGACCACGTGACATCCAACGCAATCGTGACGTAGTTCGTCTCGGGACGAGCAAAGCTACGGCGAGGCTGACGTCGAGAGGATGGCCTAGTCGTTCCAGCCACCACAGCGGCTGCTTTTCTACAAGTTTTGAGTGACGGTTTAATCTTCTATACTCTTGTAGAAGAACAATAGCGACTTCTGGGTCACACAAAAGGGATTCTCGGGAAGAGGCCGGGAGTCCCTCCTTTCCCACTCCTCTCGTCGTGGCCGGAGGCGAGACAGTTACCGACACTAACTCTCAAGGTTCCTAGACGGGTATTAAAAACGAGGCTTTAGCGGTATCCACCGGGTGGTCTTCGCTAATCGTTCAATTCGTTTTAAAATTCCTTTTCATGACTTTTCTAACAAGACAATGGAGTGTTCGATGTGATACTCCTCCTTTGAACACATATAGACCAAAACATAAGCGCCGAAATTTCGTTGTAGTATCCCTTTAGCGCTTCCGGACTAAAACGTTAACAATCATTTCTGGATCTGATATTAGAGAGTTTTAGTATTGCGTATAAGAGCAAATGCAAGCCCCCTACGTAAGCGTTAACACTGTGTCCTCCACACTGCGCATGAGCCATGCGTACGTACTGCAGCGAGCTATGCGTACGTACGCTCGCTATCGATTTTTGCGAGCGTACGTAGCGGTCCCCTGCGTGCCATTCTCGTTGCTCTTGTCGCGCACGGGAAAGCGCGAGACTACTCCAGTTTGGAAAATGGCGGCGTTGAGGCAAACCAGAGGAAGTGCTACGCGCGTTGTACGGGTTCGCGTCACCATTGAAGATGACCTCAACCTTGAGGAAGAAAGAGAAAGAAGAAGGGAAAAAGGGCGAGGCTCGTGGCGGGCGAGGAACGCGAAGTTCGGAGCTGGAGAGAGACGAAAGAGCCGGTGCCGAGCCAGGCCTCCAACTGAAGACCCGGACCACTAGACAGCCTTGGCCCTCCTCTTCATCGGACTCTGAACTTAAGTACAGATTAAACCTTTTCTCAATAGTAGCGCTTCCCCGTGTGACTTCCTCGGAGCAAGTGGAACTCGGCCTGATCGGGTGGTATTGACAGGCGACTCACAACCTCCTCAAAGAAATCAACGCGACGAACCCTTTCGAGCGGCCACAGCCGAGAACGTTGGCGACGCTTTCGAAGCCAAAAAGGTATTTATCGTGCGGTCGGTACGCGAGTGGTGCGACCTATCGCTTGCATACTTTCAAGCTAATGACGGGGCCAACATAAGATAGTAATGATCCCACAACACACTGGAGCGAACCATAGATCGAACTGCTGGTCGCACAGCCCTAAAAAAAAGGCAAAACACGTTTACAACAGGCAACTGGAAAGAGATCCACGCACTTCGCAGCAAAGCGAGGAGATTCGCGGTGTTAAATTGGCTTGACGGAATACCCGCCTTGGATTGTTTGAAGCAGTTCGCAGGAGCACATCTAGATGGCGCTGCAAGTCTTTACGTATCGTTACGTATGTGTTTGCCTTCCGCTATACTAAAAGTGCGCGTTCAACACGCTCCGTAAAGTTTAGTCGACAGCTAGCGTGCGTTGTACGCAGTGCTGACGCAAGGGTCTTTACGCTATTCTTAAACTCTCTATTCACTTGCAATGCGGAAGCCCAACCTTCGCCATCTCAAATATCCGTGTTTATTTTTGGTTTAAAGTTGCGATTAATTTAGAGAAGGTTGCTAAATGTCATGCGTGGCATAAGGTTTTTATTAATCTAGACCAGGCGTCGGCAACCTTTTTGCTGCAGGTGGCCAAATTGCCGCAAATTGAAAACGGAGCGGGTCGGACGGAGTAATGAAGACCGGGGGGGGGGGGGGGGGGGGGAGTTAGTTTATAGCGATATCATATAAAAAATACAGTCACCTACTCAAAGTAATATGCAAAGATGTTCTTATGAGTCAGTAAGAGGTAAAGTAAGATTACTCGAACCCCGTCTCGGTAAAATATTAGGTGTTCAATTTGTTTCGCCACGATGGAGGGTCGTCAAGCATTTCGAAGGTGCTCATCCTTCGTTCACAAGATCCGCGTTTGAATTCAGTGTTTTAATCTTGAGAAAGTATATTCCCAGATACATATAGATATCGATATATACGTGCAGTAGCAAGTACTTCAATCAAGGCCGCTGCGAGATTACATCAACGTAAAAACCTTAATTCAGGGGGGCGATAACTTACTCTGCGGGCTTTGAGCATTCAAGGAATTCCTAAATCACGATCATGCACAGCCGATTTAACTAATAGAAAAGCAATCAAAGATCGCAAAGCACCGATGTCATCTCAGGCGATGAGAGGAGCTTGTTCCGGTACCCAGGACGACATGTGACCAATAAAAACGCGACATTTCGTGGAGATAGCACACGGTGTTATTGCAAAATCTGTATGCCTTCGTAGATGATAACAGCAAATAATAATATGTGACAAATGGTAATGTATCGCGGAGAGGGAACATAATATTTCAATAAGCGTTTCAAAAAGAGAAAACTGTTTTGTTTTGTTTTTTGTTGTTATTATTTTTGTTTTTGTTGTTGTTGTTGTTTTCTTTGTTTTTCGCGGGAATGATGTGTCCGGTCGTATTCTGGTCTGCTCTGGAGCGCGCGCTCTCTGGGTTGAATTATCGGTCTTCCTCGTGCAGATTCCGTCCGCGATATCTGGTGACTTCCAAGCGTGCTTGGAAGTCACCGGATAAAAAAAAAAAAAAAAAACTCGCCGAAGTCCTGGTGTCCGGGCTGTCCGAGGGACGAGCCGCGCGCATTCGAGGTATCACTCCTCGAGTCCACCGGTCGGAGACGTGAGGATCCTTCGCTTGCTACTGGTTCACAGTGGTCCTGGTTTCGGAACATGGTCCTCCCGTCGTCTGAGATGACCCCGGTAGGTTGTGATCTTTGATTGATTTTGAATAAAAAAAAAAATCGGCCGCGTATTGTTATGCTTTAGGGACTTCTAGGATGCTTAGATCCAGCAGAAAAAGTTCTCGGCATATTTTTGCGATCTCAGAAACCTCCTGAGGGCCCCTTAAACTAAGTCGTTTGCTGCAACTGCATCCGTCAGCTTATTGCCTGTTCGAAGAGGAGCTGATCAGCGAACTCTATTTGGCAAATCTCCCGAGTTAATACTTCTGACTAGGCAGGGTTTCCAACCAAACATTCCCCTTGACCTATATTTATTTATTTATTTATTTATTAGTACCTTGAAGGCCCTAAAACAGGGCATTATACAAGGGATGGGCAGCTCATATTTGTAGGACAATAAGAAAAGCATATAATCATATACACTCATGAACAACAAACAAAAAAAAAGAATCAACAAAATATTCAAACAAAAGATGACAAAGAGTTCACATACACTTATGTTCAAAAAGTGCTAGTTCATTGTGGATTCTAAAAATTCGCCAAGCACTTTTTTAAATACATCTATGTTGTGAGCTGTGACTATGTTGTTAGGCAAAGCGTTCCATTCATTAATTGTAAAAGGTATGAAAGAGTTAGCATAAGAAGTCGTGGATGCATAAATGGGTTGTATTTTACAGCTGTTATCTAATCTGGGAAAAAAAGAAGTGGGAGGAGAAAATAGTTTATTTCTAATAGTTGGGTTGTGGGGGTAAATCTTGTAAAAGAGTGTCAAACGAAATATTTTCCGCCTTAAAGTGAGTTCAGGGAAGTTTGCTCGTTTACGCAGTTCAGACACACTTGTGTGAAAAGAATAATCAGAATAAATAAATCGTAATGCTCTTCTTTGGACACGTTCTAGTTCGTCTTTCAGATAAGTTTGCCTCGGAGACCATATGGATGCAACATATTCTAGTTTTGGGCGTACTAATGTTAGATATGCAATTTGTTTTACTTTAGGGGGTGCGAGTCTTATGTTCCGTCGGAGAAAACCGAGTGTGCTGTTTACCTTAGCAACAATGTGATTGACGTGGGTGGTCCATGTTAGATCGGTGGTTATATGAAGACCAAGATATTTGTAAGATGAGGATGAACCGAGTACAATATCGTTAATGCTGTAGTTGTAAGAAGACGGTGACAGAAGACGAGAAAAGGTGAGTACTTTGCATTTATCTAGGTTTAGTGACATCTGCCAATTATCACACCATTTTGCAATGGATGACAAGTCAGTTTGCAGGGATGAGTGGTCGCTGGTGCTCGAGATAGTACGGTAGATTACGCAGTCGTCTGCGAAATGGCGGATGGTCGAAGAAACACAAAGAGGGAGGTCATTGATGTAGATTAAAAAAAGGAGTGGTCCGAGCACACTTCCTTGAGGAACGCCAGATGTTACGCTCATTCTGGATGATGCTGAGTTATTAACAACGGTATATTGACAGCGATCAGAAAGAAATACATGTGTGTGTGCGTGTGCGAGCGTGTACGTTAGTCTGCGTACGTGTGCGTGTGTGTGTGTATCTGTGTGTTTAGGTGGCGGTCATTATTGATGGCATGCCTGGGGCAGTACAATATTGTCTTTTGCCTCGCGGACCGGATCCGTCCCTGAGGACGTAAATCTAGACAATATTATAAAGTGTTAGAAGACCCGACGCCTTGCAGTTTTTAGAACGCTGCTCTTAGGCGCCCGTTTACGGCTTGAGCGGGCGTCGCCGTCGGCGTCGGCGTCGGCATAACCGCTAAATTTAGCGGAAAATTTTCCGGCCAAATTTAGCGGAAAATAGTTTCCCGCTAAATTTAGCAGAAAAAATTCCCCGCTAAACTTAGCGGTAAAATTTCCCCGCTAAATTTAGCGGAAAAATTTCCCGCTAAATTTATCGGAACAAATTCCCCACTAAATTTAGCGGGAAAATTATCACGCTAAATTTAGCGGGAAATTTTCCCCTAAATGGAAGGAAAGGAGGAGGGTCATAGCCTCCTCTCCGTACCTTCCCCTCCTCCTTTTCAAGAGCTGCGCTCTATTGCGTTGCAGGGAATTGTGAACGTCTTTAAATTTTTTCCTTTGTTAATAACATGAAGATTTGCAATCCTGTGCAAACGTCATCGCATAATATCTTGTGCCTATTTATTGTTTGTTTTAAGAGTGCCTTAGACAAGCGTAACGTTTTTCTCAGTACATATTAAACAATCCTAGAATTCGATATTCAGCAAAATGTCCTCATATATTATCGGGCCGACAGGACGACTAGGTTTGGAAAACCGTAAGTAATGATCAATTAATTATGAAATTAAATACAATTGAGAGGCAGTCGTCACATTTAAGTCTCTCATATGGCTTAATATTTCATTTACTATTATGTCAGTTTCTACCAATTAGTCCAAGATAACTGTAATTCTTTCCTAGACAAGCACGTAAGACGTTTTGTTGAATAAAAATAATTCCAGCACATTGAAGACGGCTTCTGTTGAGAGTTGAATTGATTTGTATACTCTGTGCTTACCCAGATGTTTTATTGAGCAACTTCATAGCTCTCATAAGGAATCCTTCATTGAAAGCATTCACCTCCTCTTCTCCAGTTAAGGTGACTGACGCATCTTTGAAGATATCCGTTAGCAGCTGAAGCCACCCTTCCTGGCAAAACAAAGTAATATAGCTGCTTCCATCCAACTCTTACACCTGCTTTCATCTACCTATTTAAAATGTTAGGCTTACTGATTTTAATCTCCCATCAATGTCTTTCAGCTTCGTGGATGGCTCGGGACCATTTTTAGGTGGGCTCGTAGATTCGTCACTACTTGCCTGGAGATGAATTACAAGGGAAGTGATCATCTGGGGTACACGGCAATTTTTAATAACCCCAATTTTTCATTCAACAACTTCATTACTTTGATGATTAATAATACTAAAACAGAAAAAGGTTGCACTATTGAAGTATTGCTTGGAGTAACACATATCAGTCGATTTTTAGAGTTGCTATGTGAGTATAGATTTCGGTTAGAGTTTAGAATAATTTTAATCACCTTCAACTACAGCGATATTAGAACAGCGATTTGAGTTCAGAATATTAAGTCGATTCCACCATTGAGAAATGCCGCTATCGGCCAGAAGGTGTATTCGCAGACATGTCCAACTTTCGTCCGACAAATTATTTTCCATTATTTTGTGCGGGCCATCTCACTAAATGGGCGATCTCTCTTCATATACGGCTCTACTGATTACTAGCTTGCTGCCCCTGCATAAATAAAGTTCTCTTGGGCCTATGACACCTATAATAGTGCATGAGCACCGAGAGTATTCTTGAAAAGGAGTGGTAACAAATTTCGAAAAGCTTTGACCTTAGTTTTAAACCTTCGAATTGTTCGGCGAGATAAGAGAGCATTAGAGACGCTTCTGTTTAACTATTTATTTCGTTCAAAAAGAAGCTACACGCTTTGTTTATTGCAACGCCTTAACGATATAGCTTCTCTTGCATCTTCAAGTCCGCACATTTAACAACCACTGACATTAAACTTATCTTTGTTAGAACATATGCACTTAAACAGTCGCGTTTGAATATATGGTTCGACGGACGTCTCGAACCATATAGACAGACAATCCGGTTCTAGCGGTCAGTCGTCTTTCGATAGAATTGGGTCACCATGGATATGTTCTGAGTCATAACGGGATGCTTAGAAATTTGAAGCAGTTTTTTTTAATGGCTCAGTTGAGTACCTTTATTAACACACTAAAATTATGATACTCTAGGATACATTTGAGCGACTGTTTTTTAGATTTTAACTAGAGAGATAATATATTCTTTGGTTTATTAAGGTTACTTCATGGCTTCTTTATTGCTTTGCGACTACAGTCGACATAAGAATACAACTTCCAGCCAAATGCCACCTGCACGGGCAGGCCTCATCTTGCCCGAATCCTGGCACGCACCTTGCGTGCATCCTCCATTTCTTTTACGATATTTTTTTATCTTTTTTATCGCAAAGGAAACATATAGTTTTTTTTTTTTTTTTTTTTTTAAACAAAGAAACACACAAACCAATCTTTGGTGACTTCAGTTTTCTCTCATCCGTGCATCTCGTTACCAAATCGCTTTCCGGTTTCGGAATGAACGTGCTGTCTGAGGTATTCCACTCCGTGTCAAATCGTTTTTTCTGTTTTTGTGCGGAGGTCAATTCAGTCAAAACGCCATATATTGTGCTGATTCCGATGCACTACGCGATTTCGAGAGGCTGTGAACCAACTCTCACTAGTAATTTTGTTTCGATTTCCGCGCGATAAACGTTGCTGTCGTCACCGTCGCTCATGGACGGCGATGCGCTGACGTGTCGATGAAACGTCGTTGAACATCAAGTATGGAACGTGCGTCGATGAGCCTTTCATCGGCGAATTGGGACGCCGAGCCTGCCATGCCAAGAGGTTTCCATTAGAATATCTAAATTTTTAACATGACGTTATCAACAAAGAATAGCCTTTTTGCCTTTTATTTTCAAAACTGGGTCTATTGATGCGGGAATATGTGCACTTCATATTTATGGGTCGTTATATATTATAAAAAAAACTACGTAAGAGGGGTTTACCCTTTAACGCACAATGCCCGGAAAGGACAGGGCCAGACAGTTTCGCAAGAATTTGTGCATCGTGCGTTTTTCTCTCTTTTTGCAGTTATGCGTCTTTTTGCAGTCATGCGTCATTTTGCAGTTACGCGTCGCAAGCTCGGAGCGTTTCTCGGCTGGTATATCAAACTTCACGCAGTAGCGTTCGAGAAATTGATTAAATAACGTCAATATACTGCTACGAGTTTCCGTATCCGTGCTTTGAATGCCGCCTGTCAAACTTGTCATTCGACGGATTGTCGTGCTGCCGTGCTAGCACGGATAAAGGTTCAATCACATATATTTGAACCGTCCAACTCGTTGCGAACTGACGTTAAGTTACGATCGCGAGCCACCGGGACGTCCCTGCTTAGAATGAAGCCTGGTGCTTGCCCGCCACAACGAGACACGCTTGTCCCGACAACTCGTGGTCGTAAGTCGTCGTACCGCAGTCAAGCACAACAGTACGAATCGGTCTTTACTCTTACTCATAGTGCCTCGTAATACTCCGCGTAACATAGTGAAATGCCACGTCGCCTTGGAACAGGTTATTTACGGGTACCAACGCCTTTCTTCATTAATATTCCTGCATATGTTGGGTCGAACGGGTCAATGATTTTAGGACTTCTTAGACGGGTTGATTTTTGCATGTAACAAGCGCGATCATTTAGAGACACACTCTGATAATACACGCTCGTAATCGCATGATGCTCATGAGAAAACACTCACAGCACCCAGCAACCTGAAATGAGTATGACAACCGGAGGCCGACGTCTCGTTTTTTTTATGTTTACTTTGAAAGTGTGTGTATATAGTTTTCCGCTTCGTAAAAAAGAAAAAAAAAAAAGTGTCTCACTTAAGCGAGTGCGTGAGAGCAAGAATCAAAAGCATTGCCACTTGGGTTGCCACAGTAACCCGAGGAACAATGTAACATCAGCAGGCAACGTGATTCAGAAGAAAAATATTAGGTCACGTGACTCAGGAGAACAATATATAGGGCGGTTCCACGTTACGTACTTACGGCTCAAAATTGCTCCACTGTCTACACTAAAAAAAATTTTAGCTTGTATTTTTTTTTTTTTTTTTTTTTGTGGAACGAGGTAGTTGTGTTTTTTAAATCGATCGAGCTCTTTCCTGCTATGATCGACTGCGCCTGCCGGAGTAGCCGGCGGCACGAAGAAGCCTTGAATGGTACTCAATCATTTACAGGTTTCGGTCATTATTCGAAGTTAAGAAGAGCCGGCGCTCGAAAAGTCGACTTGTCGGCGCCCTGAATGGTTCCGACGGAGCCACTCGCTAAGCCTCTTCGTTTTACCGATAAAAAAAAAAAAAAAAAAAAAAAAAAAACTCACTCAGGTAAGTTGACATTCATTACAAGTCGGCTGCCACGAGCGATGCCTATACGATATGCTTGTGCAGGGAGCCGCACTGCAGCGCCACCGTCTTGTCGCACGCTTCCAATACTCTCGATTATTGCGCAGAAAATCCCCAGTGCTCTCGCACTCAAACACTTCAAACATTCTTTAATAATCGTAGGCACCTTTCGATGCACCTTTTACATTAACTGTATCAAGGGCAAAGAATCTTAGCTTCGAGAATAATTGAGATAATTTCTCATATTAATTGTATTGCTGATTTCAGCAACTTACCAGTTCAGACTCTCCGGTGCTTGAGGACTCGTATTCTTGATAATCGTACTCTTCATACGTGCTATTATCACCTAGAAATTCTGGTACCTCGAACTCTTTGTTTAATTCCTGGCGACAAACAACAAAACTATGATCAAACGTCTGACAAAGAATGCAAGCAGAAAGAATTATACCTGAAAATAACCGCAATTGCACTGTAGATGGTTGGATTACAAGCAGGAGTCGTGTAACCAACAGAGATAATATATTTACATATTTACAAGAAGATATAATTAAAGATTGTTGATCGGGCGGTTTGTGGTTGCAACGGTGTGATGGCTAGCTCCGTGCCCGTGCCTCACGTGGATGGCGTCATCAACGCTGGTTATTGGCACGTGAGTCTTGGAGCGCTTTTCTTTCACGTTGCTTTTGTGCTTCTACAACACTCTGGTTCAGTTGACTGTCTGTTTATTTATCGCGTACAAATTAGATCCGGTGAGGCAAAACGGATGAGCGATGTGCCAACGACTGGTCAACAAACTTAGTGATTCATTCGAAGCTCGGCAGCTCGATGAAATCTTCGAAGTAAATGTTGTTACACGAGCTTGTTGAAAGTTCTTGAATTTTTATTTTGTCTCTGGACTGGACAAACGAAAACGCCTTTGGTATAATAGCAATAATAGACAAAAAATAATCGCCAACGCCTGTTCACACGGAACTTTGATTGCCGACCAAATAGTAACATTAGAAACACGAAATCGGGAATGCGAATTCGGGTTCTAATAAAATACAAATGGTGTGACTTACTTCCATTCTGCGCCACCTGAAGCATACCTGGGAACTACAAAAAAAAACCTATCGATAAAAATGGGGGTTCTATTGTGTATGTTTATAAGTTCCCAATCGGGCGGCGCAGCCTGCATACAAAGCCATTTGCTACACTGCAGCATTTTGTTAGTACCCAGTAGTACTTCTCACATATATATGCTCAGAAAAATACTTCCTTTTAAGGTGATTGCTAAAGGAACTTCGTTTAGGTTGTGAAACAGTTAGGTTAGTACAATAACTGTGGTAAGTTATAAATTTTTTTCAAATACTAACTTTTCACAAGAGCTCCATGTTTTATAATTATAAAGATAAAATCTTATACATAAATAAAACCCCAATAAAACCTTATATTACATATAAATCCTTTTAATTATATCAAACGTCTTACAAATATATAAAACATCAATACATGAACACTACGAGTTATTTCAAGAAGACACTAAAACGCAATAAAATAAAATTATAAATGTTTTGACATTAAATTTTATCAACGTAAAGAATCAAATGAACGCACAAAGAATTCATATAGGTGGCTATGAAAGTTGGTTCGTTAGCAATTTCCCTCATTATCTTCTGTATTGGCGTCATTACGAAAGAAATATGATTAAGCAACAATTTTAACGTTGCAAGGTAGATTCCACTTTATTTAGCTTAGTGTCGTCAAAATTTAACAAGAAATACTATATTAGCCGACCGTAACCAAAGGCCCCTACCATATAATTAAACCCAACGTTAGCCCCCTTCATCTCAGTCTTGTTGTACAAAAAATAAGTGCAAAGAAAGAAGAAAAGTTTATCTTCTTGTGCACGGAGACAGGACTCCAACGTATATTACCTTCTCGCGTAAACAAAGAATAACGACATTCAAATGTATTTCAAAGAAACAAGAAAGTCTAGGCAGTTTCAAAGCGTTTAGCTACACTCCGCTTCATCTTGTGTTAAATCGCAGCGGAAGGGTAGGGGTCTCTACAGCCAATCAAACGTAAGTTTAAAAGTGACATCACTTAGCTCGTCGTGTGTGTGTCAGTGCGTGAAATAAAATGGTGGTCGTTTAAACTTCGGCGTTAACGCGGTCCGGATGAAATGTTTTCGGCTGCTGTGTTCGAGAAAATTCTGACTTTGTGTAGTTTGCACAGTTTACTACACAAGTTCGAGTATCTTTAGTGTTCGTGGCTGAAACATTTTGACATACGAAGGTTGACGCGCAGCTGTGCAGTCTGCATTTTGCGAGTGGGATCACTGGGATGGGCGAGCGGAAGCAAGCTTCGCAAACACTCTTCGCTTCACTTCCTGTGCTACAAGTAAAATTACAGTCCTATTCGTCACGCCACGAAACCGGGAGGCCTGGACAATGGAATGTCGACTCCAAGCTGACGCCCTTGCGAAATGTGTTACCCACATAGGCTCATAAGCCCTTCACAAGACAGGGCTTGTGTATTGGATTTCAAAGTGCCGATGCCGACTACTGAGTCTATTAACACTACACTGCATAGAGCTTTTGGGAAGTGACTGATGGAACGAGCGAAGCTGTTTTCGTCCTTTTTGCAACGCCAATAAAGGCATACGACACTGACAAATAAACGTTTTTGTGCCGTCGACACCAGATATTCTGCCAGTGTCACTTTTCTTCCGCATTCACCAAAGCTCGGACGTTCTTTGAACGATCGCTCTGTGCGACCCTATCGGAGACTGGGAATGAAGTTTGTAGTATATGTTTGGCACACTTTTTCGCGCTTCTCTTCCAAATGTGGATTTAAAAAAGAAATAAAAAACAAAACTTGCTGGAAGCGGGCTGGCGAAGGCAACACAGGAACACGCGGAGGAGACGCGCCTGCGAAAGTAAGAGAACTGTTACATTTGTCAGATAACATGTTAAACAAACAGCAAGGTAATTTTAAAGTTAATAATATTACTTCCACCGAATTTCTTTTCAGTTTTAGGTTGTACATAATAACTTTCAAACTTAAAAAAATTCTTCAATTTAAAAAAAAAGATTTATTTGCAAATCATCGCATTTCCCACGGTGCCATGAATCTTGCATAAAATAACGTGACACCAACAACAGCGTTGCCTGCAAACATGCTACATATTTATATATCAAATATCACGTTTGGGATCTTCATCAAAACATAGATATTGTATCGCTGGCACAAAACACGCACATTACTTTAAGAACAAAACTACGCGCTTTTTACTATCAAAGTCCTTGGCGCATTCCTTTGCAATGCGTACGAATGCATTGCCAGGGCCTTGTCACAGCCTCAAGCTTTCCGCTGCAGTTAAACACAAGGTGAAACGAAGAACAGTCTTGCATTTGAAGCCAGAAAAGGGCGTATTTCATGTTTTCATTTTTTTTAAGACGAAAGAGTTAGCTTTTGAGTAATTTATTAGACCACTGAATTCGGAAAGCATAAGATTGCAAAGCGGCTGAAGTTGGGTTTAAATGAAATTTTGCACGTGACGTCAGTTTACAATTTTTTTTTCTCCAAACAAAACATTTTCACGGAAGATCGCGAGAATGGGATGAAGACCAAACACAATAGAATCTTTTTATTTGTATATATTATTAGTCACTGGAAATCTATATTCTTTCTTTGAAAAGTCTAGCAAGAAAATCCCCCCAAACTGAACTAGATCATTATGGTTTCAAATATGTCTGAAGTTTAAAGTATTTCACTTAAATGACAGTTTCAGTGTCGTCAAGCATATTGACATTTGAAGATATATTAAAATCTTGCGTATATATATTATTTGAGACGAACTTTACAAAGCTTAACTAAGCTTTTCGGTGATAACTATTGTGGAATACTCTTTCAAGAAATCGTAATTTATTTACACGCTCGCAGATTCCCACTATTATTTTTGAGGGTATGAATAAAACAAAAATGAACCTCGATAGAGAAACGTCAGACCAATAACTGAAATTATAAAATTCAGACCTTTAATATGTAATTGGGGGGGGGGGGGGGGGGGGTGGGGGGCAAGTTAGAAATTCATGACGAAACCAGTTTTATGGTGCAATTTTCCGTAACTGTGGCCCAACTGTTTTATTTCTTGGTTATATTCCCTTTACGTAGCTTGTGCTGGTGCGGTCAACAGCCGCAGCGGTGGCTGCCTTTCTATGTACAAATCGCCCCCTAACGGCGTTCTCGGAAGACCCCGCGCGCAGAGGGGGCCGACACCCCACTTTCCGTTTGGTGTCCACCGCTCTCCTTTCGGCCGACGGAGTGATGCGCTGCGAGGGTGTGACGGAAGGGGCGAGGAAGAGGGCCTTAGAGCAATACAAAACTGGCTGCTGAAAGTGACCCCCAATTGGCCGCCGCCATGTTGCACATTTTTGACAACATGGCGGAAGCCGAGTTGGGGTCAATTTTGCCTGGCGAACGGGATACTAATTTATCGCTCTAATACCCAATTCCCACGGCAGCGTAAAGGTACCTGTAGTAAACGGAGCTGGAGATCGTAATCACACGGCGCGTAAAGGTCCCTTTCGCTAAGGTACGTCCTGTGTTAGACGGAGCTCGCCAAGCTCCTTTTACACCTGCAGGGAGTAGCCTCGGACCCACGAACTCAAAATAAAAATCACAGATATATGAATATGTCTTGTTTAATGCATTATAACAAATTGAATATATATAAGTAGCAAATTATGAAATGATTGTGAGCACAAATGTGATGGAATAATACATTAACGAGAAACTCATACTCCAGCTAGCAGGTAGCAGTGGCGGCACGTAGAAAACAATGTCTGCTACGAACCCGAATGCGATGAACCACAGCGAGCACTTTTTCGAGCTTGCAGTCAATTCGTCCGACTCTTTCGCCCAGGCCCTTTCATCCACTATGGTCCCGGGGTCCTTCGGTCAGGTGAACTCGAGCGCTAGCACAAGTGGCGCTACCACTAGCGGCACCAGGAAGAAAGGCGCTCGAGTTCACTGGTCAGAATATTAAACTTGGGCCCTTATCCGACCGTGGGATGATAACATCGGCGAGCTCCGGCGGCAGAGGAGAAACGCCGGCACCTACGAGACCATGTGGCAAGGTCTCGAGTCCGTGAGACTGCGACGTGGTTCGTTTCTGCCGGGCACTATTTAGCTACTTCAGTTAGAACTTCGCGGAAAATTGGAGCTGGTAAACACAAAATGGTCGCCCACCCCGCAATGGAAACTCGTAAATGCAGATGATTTAGGGGGGGGGGGGGGGGGGGGTGCGGCCAGACGGGTTGGACTTTTTAAAGCAAGACTCATTTAGGTGCGCGTAAACTTAGAGAAAAAATAAAGTCCCGCAAAAGCAAACAGAAAGTTTTTTTAGGTTTTATATGTGGTATCTCAGGCACAATAATCAAAACTGCGCGTCAAACCGATTTCGAAAAATAAATGTTTATCACATGCTCCTCTCGCGGCTTAGCAGGAATGCAATCGACATCAACTGACAGTGCTCCGTTTATTTATCGTGTGATTCAGAACGCCGTTTACTACAGGTACCTTCAGCTAAGGGACCTAAGCTAAAGGTACCTTTACGCTGCCGTGGGAATTGGGTATAAGCCCCTCTGCCTCGTTGGGTGAAAGGCGCTAGGCGCGCCATGGGCGCACCGAGCGGCTTCATCTGTATCAACCAGATCCGAGCGACGATCAGTCGCCTGGAAGTGACGTAGGGACGCGAGCACAGGTTGCTATGGATGCATGATCGCGCTGCCGCGCGGCACCCACTTTCATCGCTCATGTGTCCCCCGCTTAATGGGGTACGCCGGCCATTTTCTGGGCAACCCAAAGGAATTCTATTTTCTGAATGCACGGACTTTTGTCTTCACAGTGTGCTATTTATTATTTCAATATTCAAAATAGCAACTAAGAGAACCGTAAATAAAGATGATGCTGAAGCCAATATTAAATTTCTGCGCTTTCCTGTGCTGTTACCTCACAAATGGTACAGACTTTCAGGTCGCGAAGGTAGTCTTAAACTGAGTATGTCGAGCGTTTCTTGCATGCTTCTCAGTGAATCAGCTTCCAAGCATTCTTTTCTCACAATAAAGCGTTCGGTAATCAGTTGGGAACATGGCTTACTGTCCACATTGGACCCTTCCAGTCGTCACACTTCAGTGTTTACAGTAAGGTCTCTCCGTTTGAGAAACACCAACAATACGAAATTTGAAAATTCCATCACTTCGCGAAATAATTTTTCTTTTCACACAATACTTGGGGAACTGTTACAGTCGTGTCTATCGGTGCGTTGAGCCAATTTTGAGGCAAATTAGCGACCATGAAAAATTTGCGGGAGTACCCCTTGAAGACGCCCACGCAAGGGCCGCTTGTGCGTGGGCTGTGGCCCGCGCACATGTGTGCCTACTCTATAGTTTGCGGCAGGTTAAGAGTTCAGGGCGAGGGAAACCCATGCTGCGGAGGAGGAAGCAGGTGGATGGCTGGAGAGGTTTCATTCGCAGAATTTATTTTTAAGTCAGAGGATGAAACATAGCGGTATTCTGATATTTCCTACACAGGCGCACCACTGGCGGTTACGTTGAAGAAGATCCGTAATCACGATCGATTTCGAGCACGGACGATAAATGTTGGTTCATCCAGAGCGAAACTACTAGCCTCATCATTCTTCAAAATTCTTCTTAACATGTATTTTAAAAGTATATTTTTATTGGAAAACAATATACGTATACAAATTATCTGTCCGATGAATAGATAAAAGTTATATAAATCATATCAAGCGTATATATAATCTCTGATATGATCTTATATGTCATCATATGTTAATTCATAAATTTATATATATTTACACAAACATTTTTTTTTTGTTTTATAGGTATATGGTAAATATTGCTATGAGGTGGCTGGCCACCTCATTGCAAGTGAATTGCATCATCATGTCGGAATGTATTCGTTTACACATATTGTAACCCTCCTACAACACCCCTGTACCGGTGTAGTAATATTGTAAAATGAGTAAAAAATAACACGGGCATCTAGCGCGATTCTTATAGATACATGAAAGCGAACGCTACCTTTGTTAAATTTACTTCGAAGTCAAATATATCTTGAGCAATCTTTGTCGTTACATTAATGTCTTCCTTTTCCGAAAACAAAATTACTGTTCGCTTTATGAAATTTTCATAAGCTTCCACAGCTCTGTCCTTTTTATTTCGCGCCTCATATATTTGAGACAAAGTGGGAACAAACTCTGAAACGTCAATCTGAAATAAAAAAAAAACATTCTTGATTACGGATTTTTTATAACACAGCTGTTCCATTAAAAGTACCTGCTGCAGCAAAAGATTCAGCACTTTAATGATTTTTGTAAGAGGTTCCACCGTCTGAGAATTACACCCAATACACGGTATGCGAAGACATCCTGTATAGGCTCCCGAGAGACAGAGTTGCGCGTCTGTTTTCCACGTGCCGCCGCGCCGCTAGTCGTTGAGACAGTGGGATCACGTGAGGAGCCAAATCTAAAATCCGTGCAGGAACGCCACCGATACGGCTGCATTTGCCGCCGTTGGAAGCACCTCGGCGCACTTCACCCTGCTTTTGCCTCCTCCTCCTTTCCTGTTTTCCAGGAAAGGAGGGGAAAGAGCGCGGCGCCGCTATTCGCGAATTCAGCCAGGTGAGGAGCAGAATCCTGTGCCGTGCAGGAAAGCCGGCGCTACGGGGATGAACGCGCAACTCTAGCTCCCGTAGGGAACCTGTGCAGGAACTCTACGTATGCGAAATGCACAGCGCCATCTACTAGCAGGTCGAGAACTACGTCCGCTATATTGGTAGCGGCGAGGAAGAGAAACCAGCCACCGGACCTGCGAAGGACACCTGTAAATAAGCAGCCGCTTCGTGCGACAGGTACGACGCCAACAAATAATACGTTTTCCTGTGTAAACAGGAGAACGCGTGCGATGTACATACGTAAACAATGTTCAGTTTTTTGTTCTTTCTATTTGTTAGTTTACAGGCAGCTTTTGACAAAACAAAATCAGCGACAAGGCGAAGAAACATCTATACGCTCTAGCACGACCTGAGCCTATTTGTAACTATTGAAGTGAAACTCGTATTAATCCAGGGCAGGGGGCAGCTATAAGAAGGGTGTCAGTTACGAACGAACTCCTTCAAATGGTGGGCGAACCAGCGCACACCAATAAGCGTATGATCTCGAGCTAATCTACAGATTCTCGAAAGGAGTTCGTTCTAAAGGACTTTTATCTGCACGTCTGACTCAGGTGTTACGTTCTCATTAAAGGTCTTAAGAACAAGCTCCTTTAAAGGATCGGCAAATCCACTCGCGACCTGAGTTTTGCGTTTGCTTATTGGCGGGGGCTGGTTCACACATTTTTGTATGGAGTTCTCTTTCAATTTGTTTTTAATGTACCTGTCAAAGCATGCGAATTTATCTTAATTTTTCAGAAAGTTTAAGTAAATTCCTTTCTGATTTAAGTTTGTTTTATTGGTTTTTTTTCGCACTTTAAAGTCAGCCTTTTTCTTGCTTGATGCGAAAGCAGCCGACCTTATGTAGGCGAGACCAAGGTTGCGAAAGCAAAACAGAAAGAAGGTGCAGCTTAGCGAATCTATGATATGACCATAATTCAAGACGTGCATTCTTAACAATGAACAATAAGAGCAGAAAACCCAGTCTTTTATGTATTACCTTTAATGAAAAACGTGATTTCTTATTACTGCTAGAAAACAATGCGTCGCAACGATTTCAATGCAGTTGACTTGGTGTAAGTAATGGCAGATTCACACGACTGACCGAATCACTAGTTTGTTCCGCGGGGCGTTTACCACGTGACTCACATCACGGATTCCTGCGATCTGCGCCTTGTCCACGGACGCGCAAACCGATATGGCCGGGCGCCTTTTCACTCGCGGAGTTTTGGCGGTTGATTGACTTGAAAAGCACTTAGTCTGGCAGCGGTACAACGTTTTCTTTGTTTGTTGTTGTTGCTGTTTTTTTTTCGACGAGCAAATAAAAATGGCGCATCATTGTGTTTTTTTTTTTTCGTTCCCTGGTTCATCTTGTCGCAGGAATCTTGGTTCCCCGACTAGAAGCTGTAGAAATTTTGCCTGGCTGCCGCGACGCAGGTTCCGGTACTCCTCTTGGTCCATGTGAAGATTCAAGAAGCTGTTGTGAAAACTCGTCTAGCACGCCACCATCTTTTTTGCACGTCCAATCAGCCTTTCATCCAGCAAGACCTTTCTTGTGAGTGCTGTACCGAAGTGTTGTGCGCGAGCACGGAGTGTGTGAAGGCATCTCCAAACGCCCCTCCACAAGCCCAGGACGTGATCGCTTTTAGGCTGAAGTCTCCTCGAGCGACACCATGCTTGTGTTACCATCATGCCTTGGGTTATTAAAGACAGAGGCGGTTCGCGCTAAGTCTATGACAGTGTTCTTTGTCGCTCTGTATGTACAGAGTGATTGCTTTTCGTGGTAACAACGTGACCGTAGCAGCAAACGTCAATTTCGCTCTTGGTCAACGGTGCCACAGTGTGATGTTGGAGTTTTGCGGCACTGTGGGGTCGCGAATAGGTTCAGTCCGTCCTCGCTGTCGTCTACTCGTCGTCTACGCGTAGATGCGCTAGAGAGATGGATGATCCGCAGGCGGGTCGTCATGTAATCAATCTGCCGTGGATCCATCCGTTTTGTGAATCGATCATAGACCAGTTTTGTAAAAAAACACTTCTAAAACCGAGCAGGAGAGATTTAGAATGCGTGTACGCAGAACAGAAACCATAACAGATATAGACGGCGTGTCTGTTCACTCTAAACTGTCACAAAAGGGCGATTTTACTTTCGCTCTTGTAGAAGACACATTTTGATTACATGACTTGATTTGGCTCATCCCGTAAGCTAGAACTTCGATATCGGCCGCAACACAAAAGTGACCTAATGCTGCGGGTACCGAGTTGATCTGTGACGCCAACCTAATTTCGCGGCCTCTTCTTTTTTTTTTTTTTCGTGGTCGAGTTAAAAATTTTGTTTATTGGAAAAGAATTTTGGGCGGGTAGGTTTGAAAAAGTCGCGTATTACAAGACCGATACTTAAATTCATTCCTTCTACCAGGATTAGACAAACCCTCGTTTTCCAACGCGACGTCCGCGACTTGTGCTCTAGTGAGTTCAAAACTATAAAAAATTGATTCTAGCTCTTTGCAACACCTCAAAAATAATACGGAGGGTGTAGTTTGTTTCACAGGAACTCAGAAATTTTCACCGATGAAAACTTTCGCTACAAATGGCCCCCCGAAAAAAATCACATTTGGGTCGCATGTATGGGTTTGGAGCTAAGATGGCGAGCGAAATGTTTTTACAACTAAAGCGTACTACTTTTTGCTCTTTAACGCCGAAAAATAAAAGTTTTATCAGAAATAAAAGGCACGAGGGCCTAGTCCTTCGTGTAGGTTGGCTGATTACAAAGTTTTGGCATCTCGATCACTGAGAGAATGAAACTGCCTTCGAAACGTCAAAAGCCCGAAACTAACTTGACGATACCAAGATGGCCGCGCGCAGTGTTCCCAGGCCTCTTAGCAGTTTGACGTATTTTCTGTTGAGTCGTTTGTTTTCTCAGCAAGGCTGACATTTAATTATTACGTTGCTCTACTTAATGAAAGCTCACATTTTCAATTCTGGCTGAAGCTTGCTAACATAACACAGAAAGAAGGAATATTTAAGACGCTACTTACGCCAATAGCCCGCACCGACGTGTTAGTAAGATTAGGGTTGAGGTTAACACTAAAAATTAATGACATGTCTGCTCCAATTCGTATTTTTCTATATATTTCTTGCCAGTTTATGGTTTTACTTGAGTCAGTCATTATTGGCCATTCAAGGATGCCAAATCTCTTCAAGGTTTTTCGTAGCCGGCTTATTCCTTCGGCTGGTTGGGACGAATCTGAAATTATATCACCTGATAATATTAAAGAAAGCCAACAACCAAGATTTGTGCATGTTTAGCAATGGACCTTCTCTTTAAAATTCGGAGAGACAAATAAGTCAGTAAAGTGTGTTCTCACGAAAAACGTGTGATTGTCTAGGGAGATATCTGACATTAAATTAGCGGCGTTTTTCTTTCATCTTCGTTTTGTTTTAGAGTTACGGATATTAATGCAAAATACGTACCTTCCTTCATGCACGATTGATAGGCCATTGCAATTTTCTCATTGAGAGATTCGGCTTGAAATTTTGTTATGGTCATGTTGCTTAAAATGTCTGTAGAAAGCATAAAAAGAGGTATATTAGAAGCTCTCATTCGCTCGCACACCTATAATTTAAAAAAATGCTGTTTTTTTATAAGTTTTGTTAGCCCGTACTCTATTAAGCCAAAATTTGTATGTGAATGTCAACTCGGCTTTTTAATACACATGGTATTCCAGTCTGCAGTTCGTTTGAAAAGAACAAGCTGCCATAAAAAAAAAGTAAGTGCCATTTTAATTATTTGTGAATTTGTTGAATCCCCATATCAATGCCGGCCACTATCGTGAGGTTTTGTTTAATCTCCAAAAACGTTATAAAAGGATCTTGAAATAGAATATCAATTCCTCCAGGATAACTTTATTGACTGCGATGGACATCAGAAAACGAGAGGAGTGTAATAATTATCAAAATAATTGCTAAAATTAAGATAAATACACGATCACGAAAAATAAAAAGACTGCTGACGATGCGAAAACACGGATGATATTCTTATCATCCGCGTTTTTGAGTCGCCTGCCCTGTGCTTGCTGCTCGAGTAGTAACTTAGCGCCCTTTCGCGCTTCACACGTGACTTCAGTCTTTCTAAATTGTCTGATGTATATTCTGCTTCATCATAGCCTCCTTCATATTAAAATGCCTGCCCAATTTCGGGCTTCCCCATACTTTCGCGCCGTTGCTCCTGCTTCATATAATCCCAGCCAGGGGCGCCACCCCCTCATACAATGAAGATGATGATTTTCTGCTGCGCACTGCTATTACTTCAACGTACGTAATTCCAACACTTCGGAACGCGCATTTCATAGCGGGTTCACAGCATCATATTCCTGTGGAACATGAACGCTCGCACCGCAGAGAGCGTTGTGCAAAACGAAGGC
>JABSTQ010007113.1:0-40496 GCA_013358835.2 Ixodes persulcatus | reverse complement strand
CCCCATAACCATGGTAAGCTGTGCCAAACTGCATTTAGCTAAAAAAAAAAAAAAACACAGGGTCTCTTTTGTTATCCCCAAGACGACTTGAAGGCGAAAGCCCAAGCGCCGATGCGTTAAAGACAGACACGCGATTTACGGATGCGGTGGTACCCCAAGTGTACACCAAGTAAACAATCTAATCTCGAAGACTGCATAAACATTGTGGCTCCCTGAAATCCAAAATACACTATGGGCAATCTTTATTAAGGCGAAAACCGTATATGTCTCATCGTTCAGTCCTTGAGAAAAAAACACGTCGACAATACGAAAGGTACCGTGCAAATATTAATATTCCTCCAAAAAGACTTTTAGCCCACGTCCCTCGGCTGGTGTCGAACCAGCAAACTTTCGTTCAGTAGTTCAACGCAGTACCCCTCCGCCCGTGGCGTTACATAAACGTTTTGGTACCTCTCATATCGTCGACATTTTTTTCTCAAGGACTGAACAATGAGACATACAAGATTTTCGCCTTAATAAAGATTGCACATAGTGTATTTCGGATTTTAGGGAGCCACAACGTTTATGCAGTCTTCAAGATTAGATTGTTTACTTGGTGTACACTATGCTAGGCAACCTGTGGTTTCTTTTGTATGCTTGTCTAAACAAATGATTTGATGCAGTAATGAAACCGTAATCAACACCATGAATTCATTGAGTGCATTAGTTATGACAAAGTGTGCCTACTGGTTAAAGAAGGATTACGTGCTTTCAGACAAATTCGAAAAAAATCCAAAAATGACTAGCCGGTAAAGATCCGTCAGATCGTATTTCTTCAATGAACTTCGATTGTGAAGCTTGTACATGGCCAAAAAATAAAACCACTGGGTGACATTTTTTTCCCGCTAAACTACTCAATACAGGCTCTGACTTACCAAGAAAAGATCTCGCTTCCCTTTTAAAATATTGACCAGTTAAAGAAAAGGGGAATTATTTTGCTAATTTATGCTAAGGACAAATCATTTATCTATTTCTGGGACAGTTAAAAAGCTAAGACCTGAATTTTCCAAAAACTACTTAACTCTGAAAACATGGAACCCTACTTATAAAGGAACACATTTGCTTTTGAGTGACATCCCACACCCTCTCTTCTCTTCCTGCAGCCAGCAAGCCATCGACTGCCCGCCAACGACACAATTCTTGCGGTGCCGGACTTGCCCAATAGAATGACTGGGGAAGGTTTGTAACAATATTAGCATAGAGGATGTGATACACAAAGACTGCTGGACGGTACACGACAGCCCTGTTGCTGTAAATTGTTCTGCAGGCCTTGTGTCGCACGTCCTCTATGATGGTAATGTTACTTATTATTCACCACTCTGACAGCACTGGCAAAACCTTCTCAAACAGCCTTTTTGAAGGCCAACCATATCCGTTTTCGAGATGCCCACTTATGGAAGCTGCCTCCCGTGTCTCGGAAGCTTTGTAGTTGAAACCAGTAAAGAAAAGTGTCCACATTACCTGGAATATGCCAAGATCTACATTACATCACTTTTACTGTGCTCTCCCTTTGCAGAACAATCTGCATAGTGGTGGAACCATAGAAATTATAGCATCTTTTATGTGGGGATGCTACAAACGTTTTAGGAGCCTTTAAGTTAAGACACAAAACACAGAAGTTAGAGAGGTACAAAGTTTAACATTTATTACCTTGAAAGCGCAATGTTTGAGCCAAATATGCCATTGAAATATAAAATGTGCCTACAATTTAAACATAGAAACACACTTCACTCAATTTAATCACGCGTCAATCTATTTTGTACCGAATAGAGCAGCATGTCGGCTGCCCCGGGACAAGTTTGTGTGCAGTCTGCAGTCTTTCTAGTCTCCAAGAAATGCTGGCACTTCCATCATTACGTGCACCGAAAAATCAAGGGAAAGTAAACAAACGAGAAAGTAACTGCATGGAAAGGTCTTTAATCCGTGCTGGTCTTGGGGGGAAGGAGGGGGGGGGGGGGCACAAAGTTTTCTTTTGCAAGCGGGGATCACAATGACGTCGCGGCAAGAGTTGTAGCAGAATGTGCATGCCTGTTGGTTTGCGGGTGCAAGCACCATGTCTACCAAAATAGAGTTCCGGTTCATTTTGTTGTGCGGCAAACATTTCTGGTTCATTTGTTGTGCGGCAAACATTTCTCGCACTGCGAACTTTTAGTCAAGGCAACAAATTCTTGGCCACAGTGTGTACACCCATGATGCTCGATAAAGATGGATCTCCATTGTGATAAACAACTCCTATCCACCAAGCAGGAGACACATTCTCTAGCAGTCAGGCTCTGCCGAGAGCCCCAGGCCCGTACCTGCAAGATACACACACAAAGAAAAGCAAGCATTGGACACACAATACAGAACTGAGCAGTCGACAAAGTGCTCAGTTCTCTTATTCGGCTACTCGGCCAGAGTAACCCAAGCTGACTAAACCTATGCTGCTACCAAGAAACAGCTGCAACTGAAGTGCCTAGATATTGTCTGGGAACATGAGTGCATGCATTTTAAGGCAAACACTCAAGCCCAATACAGCTGTGATCAAGTAAGATCCCTGTCTCACTGCAGCACAGGAATCTTCGAACAGCACAGTACCTCGGCGAGATATGCAATGAGCACAAAGAAAAAAAACTGATCTGAAACTGTCGACACGACGCTCACAAGGAAGCTCGCAATGTCTTTGCACACGTGCAGAACAAACATCATACCTAACTTACCTGCAAGCACCCTCAGACCCACAACCAAGACATGCGGTTAGAAAAGCAAGCATGCCATGTGGCTCAAGACAACTGTGAGCAAGGAACACCCCTAACGCTTTCAGCAACGAGGCAAACCAAGGAGCACAGTGCCCCGGCCAGCTGGTGTTATGCAGTGAAAAGAGAACATCTTGGGCAGCAAGCAACAGATGCTGCATATAGTGCATGCACGAGATTTATCATGCAGTGAAAGCAGGTTGAATGTCTGACAATCGGAACATGCACTCTGAGGAAACGCCTGTTAGTAAGAAAGGAGGGGACAGAATAGTTAGCACAACGTGGACCTCCTCAAACTGTGTCAGGGTGGGATCCGGAACCCACACTGGTGTTGCTGCAGAAAGTATGTGCGCCTCACTCGGGGTTCACATGAAACATAATTACAACCCTGGCTGGCTTCGGAAGTGTTAGCTAAATATTAACCGCTCCGGCTTCGCAAGTGTTAGCTAAAGGGTATTTGACGGAGCATGTGGATATATCTCTCCGTGTACTGTAAGGACCATACGCTGCATACAGAGTTTTATTGCATCTGAAAATGCTATATGCAGTTAACGGGAAAGATGGCATGCCTATGACCTATGACAAAGCTTGGCTTCTGATAAAGATCCTTGAAATTTGTGATTTAGGTGGAATATGGAAGAACGCTTTACCGTTGCAGACCGCATAGCCTCTCTCCTGCAGAGATAGTGTTGTCGGCGCTCGTAGTCTCCTTGGTCAGCAGTGGAGCAACGAGACAGGAGATGCTCAAACCTTGAAAATACACAAACACAACTGGCTACATGCACTATTGAACAGATGGGACTCAGGAAAGCATCTATACACACATGAACTGTTGACATACAGCACTAGAAAAAAGTGCAAAAAAATGACCGATTCTTACACATCGTTACATGCACTGAAAAGGCTTGCACCTGCACAAATACTATAAAGGACTATTTGCAATAGCTCGATACTTGACGAATTTCTCAAAGCGACCCGTTCCATCGGGCAGAAGCTTCTGGGACCAATTCACGAAAATTCAGTCGTTTGCGTTAGGTGTGACAAAAGTAGTGATCCCTGATTGTGATTATTCACCTGTACAAAGCATGCCAGACAGCTAGTGTAGCGAGTATACCTGCGGTGTTCAGTGCAAGGAGCCTTTAAACCCACCTGATAGTACCTATGGTAGTACACACCGCTAAAGGCAAAGACAGCGCTTGTTTTTGTGTCGCACGCGATCGCGAGAGCTGGGGGAAGCAAGGTACCTTCATGTAGTCAGCCGAGCGTTTAGACGTTAGTATTACACGACTAAACCTTGTGAATTTGCCGTCTAGCGAAAGTACAGTACCTTAATTCACTGAGATGGTGCACGCTTCACGTTTATATTTATGCGGTGGTACATATGATGAAAAATATACTAAACATACCAAATAAAAGCTAGCATAACTTACTTGGTTCTTGACATACAGAAGGACTCGAAGAAGTCCCGGCCGTCGGGTCCTGGTACATCTGTCGCACAGTGGCGGCGTACTCGCCGAGCGTCTTTCTAGACCTCAACAGCGTGCGGATGGCCCTTCGCTTCTTCTTCTTCGTACTCCTCAAGTACTGCTCACATGCAGCCGCGAAAGCAGTCAGCCGAGTCATGTTGACGGTTCTTGCAGTGCTGACGTACCTTACCACACAAAGGTTCATTAATGCTCAGCAATTCCAGCTCCGTACGTGGGATCCACACGAGATGCCATCACGAAAGCAAAGGAATGAAGACGGCGCGGCGCAACCAGCGCAACGATCCCACAGATTAATTTTCATTGGACACCAGCTCGGGACCAAAGCTGCATTTTGATTGGTCGTCACGTCACCGCCAGAGTGCGCTCGTGCCTGCGTGCGCGCGTGCGCGCTCGCCCGAAGTTGACACCGTCCAAACCAAAGCGCACGGTTCTGACTCAGAGAGCGCGCCCGGAAACAGCAAAAACGACGCGAAATGCGTCACATCCGGAGGCGCACGACCTACAGCCGCAAAAAGAAGCTTTGGTTTGGAGCGCGCTTTAAGTGCCGGATCTATCTTCAGAGAATGCGAGCTTGACCCACTTCGGCTTTTGTGCTGAGCTGGGACCGTGCATGCTGCATTGTTCATGCAGGCTGGAGTGGAAACAAAAGAGACCCTCTTCCCCCTCACCGGAGAACACGAACTCCAGCCGAACGCTGACGCCGCGTTCGGTTATGTCGGCCGAGCGCTGAATCATTGTATTTGTTGTCCCCATCCGTGTAGTTCGAAAGTTAACCGCTTGGGGCGTCACGGTCGCTCCTCCTCCCCAATAGCGTTGTTAGCTCTAATAGGCAGGTGAATCACACCAGCAGTAACATTCATATGTGAAGTGAACTGCAAGCCTCTGAATTTGGTAAGCATGTTTATATATTTTCTCATTCAAGAATCCCGTGCAATATAGTCATACTACAGCTGTGACCTCAAATATTATGCTTATAAAAAAACAAAAAAACTACTGATTGTTCACTTTAACAAAAACCAAAAACTCAGAATAAAAAAAAGGGTAGCTTGTTGCTTTGCAACATATGATTTTTTTTTTTTTTGTTAGGCAAGTCAAGGAGAACCCCACCATACTTTTTCCGGCAAAGATGGCTGCCAGCTCTTAGGTTTTTAAGATGTCATAAAAGCCCACAAGCTAGTAGCTGCAAGTAAGGGCTGCATTAGCCATAGAAGCCCCGTTTTAGTGCATAGGTGCTTTTAGGTGACCTCTAGAAAGGTTATGCGCAAACATTATTTGCAAATTCTGTGCGGTTTTCTCGTGCGGGTGACAGCGACTACCCATTAGAACTCTGGCTGCTCACAACTATCCCTGGAAACCCCTCGGGTCACACAGCCGAGGCCGAACTGAACAAGAAGCACCGTTCAACACGCTTGGTTGTTGAGTGGTACATTGGCATGCGCAGGAACGGGTTCCGGTGTTGGCAAACATACCGGACCCTGCACTACGATCCACAGAGAGCGTGCAACATTGCAACGGCAAGTGCTATTTTACGCAACGTGTGCTTATATAGCACCATTCCGGAGACTTCCCCTGAGCCACTTGTGTCGGAGGAGTCAGACTCCGAAGACCATGATGGCGGCTCTGACAGCAGCGACTACAGCTCATGTGAAAATCACTGGTACAACATCGTAGCCCCATGCTGTTCCCTCTATGTCTATGTTCTCTCTACCGTTGTTTCACCAAAATGTATTATTTGCCCGTCTTGATCATTCCATAGGCTGCGTATGCCAACCAGCGCAGCACGTTTGTAATATACGACACCCAGATTACTGCCCGTTCTCCCACTTGAAGCCAAGTACGACCGGATCAGACAAGACCGTTTTTTAAGCATCTTTCTACTGGATGCGCCGCTGCGGAGCCGTCACAAGAGGCTTAAAAACCGGTCTTCTCTCCCTCGGTTGTAGACGAATGCAAGTGTGTGAACGGGCATTTCGTCTAACATGCTAGACTAAACCTGGGTGTCAGGGTGACGTGCGACCGAGCTTTCGGTTGCACGTCAAAAGATCCCCAGCTGATCGAAAACCATTCTTCAATCCTCCCCTGGGCCGTGTTGATGCCCTTCGTTGGTTTGGCACGTAACCGGGTTAATTTACCCTACCTTATCTTTTTCAAAAATTACGCATTAATACTTTCGTGGCCGACTATATTTTTGAAAGGGTGCAGCCGTTGATAGACACTTCAAATAATTGAATATGAGTTACTTCTGCTTCAACCTGTAAAATTGTGTCATAACTTAACTGAGGGCGGGGTAGACCAAAGTCGGCCTAAGAGCAATACTTGGGAGTACATTCCACATGCTTCAGTTCTCTCCACACTTACACGTGTCTGTCGATTTATGTAATCTACAAGACCCTTCAGCACGTTCAATATTTGTTCTTGAAATGCCAGCTGCTTCTGGTGTGTGGCCAGCAAACCCTGCTGTGCCGCCAGTAGTTCTTGTTGAACGGCCAGCAGCTCCCGCTGAGTGGACAGCAGGTCCCGCGCAGTGTCAGCGCCAGACCGGGCCCTGACTGTCCGGGGTGGCATCGCATTTGGCTGCTGGTACGCTGCTAACAACACGAAGAACATTACCAATAGCACGCACACTGCAATCGATGACTGCAATCTTTTTTTTTTTCCCCTACCGTTTGTGGTCGGGGGAGGTACCCCTTCTAGAGCAGGTGCCTCCTCTTGTGCTTCAGGGGTTGCACCTTCAGCTGTAGAGTCCTCTGTAGTGCAATTAAAAAAGTTGACACCCACGTCAACTACGCAGCCCTTCAGATTATGTCTGGGTGTAATTGCGAGCATCCTAGACTTGACACATTTCTTGTGTTTGTATTGGAATGAGCAGCGTTTCATGAATTGACCTAGTACGCCCCTAAACATTCCTGGAAACGATTCAGCACACTCGCGCCACGTTGTTTCGTACATTAGTGTTCAGTAAGTCGAGCACATCGTTGTCTACTATCGATCAATGGATCTGGAACCCGCACCAAACTTACCTTGTCAAAAATTTTGAAGCCTTACAAAATAAAGCCGCCCGCTTTATTTCTGGAAAAAACTCTTATCAAACCAGTGCCATGAGTTTCAAACAAAATCTGGGTTTTCTTCTTTGGAGATAAGGACCCTTTTGCGGTTGTGTGTTTTTTTTTTTGTTTTTTTTTTTCAGCGAATTTATTACAGTGACTCTACTTTCAGACAAACGTTCTGTAGGCCTGCAACCCATATTTCGGCCCGATGTGATAACACCCAGAAAGTGGAACGTTTTGCATCACGCACTAATCTATTTCTCACATCTCCGTTAGTTTTCTGTATTTCAGATTGGAACGCGCTCCCAGACTCTGTGGCAACTGAACGCGACGAGTTGTTGTTAGGAAGAAATGTGACGATTTATTGTTGAATTAGTTCCAAGATGATCATCTGTTTCCGCTTTAATCTGCTTGGCACTGTGTAAATGACTTGAGTCAATCGAGGGCACCTCTGATTTTGTTCTTTATTGTTCGGTCTTTTGTTGAACCCAAAGCATTATAGTTCGGTCGTTTTTCGAACTCAAAGCATTATATGTATTGTGCTTTTTTTTTTTTCAAAATCCTCGTTTATGTAATACGTCCGAAAAGATGTCTTAGAGTAACAATAAATGAAATAAAATAAAATATGTGTTAAAAACTTTTCTTTTCTGTATTATGAAACCCCTCTACTATAATGCCCTCTGGGCGATGGAGATTATAAATAAACAAATGAAATGGTGTCCTTTTCTTTAGTAGCTCGAAAATCGGCGGAGTTCCCCTGTTATCTTATAGCCGCGTGTTCGAAAATCATCGCCGGGCGTGTCCTTTTCACGTGAACGCCTGAGAAGACGCATGCTTTGACGCCTATGCTTACGCTGCCGGCCTGTCAGAGGGGACGCGATATCCATCCGCCTGCTTGACACGCGGACTCCTGCCTTGATCGGGAGGCGTGATAGCGTGGACGACGCGCGTCACATCTGTTCGAGTGGGCGGACGTGTTGCTTCATTTCGACACGACCGTTCTTCGAGGCCGCACCGAAGCGCAAATTGTGCTCTATTTGGCTGTCTTCCAAATCTTACCCAAATGAATCCGAGTTACTCCGGCGGGTCGTGTCACGTGACAACACAGATTGAAAAACGCTGGACGCGGGTAGGTTTTGGAACGCCAAGGTAGAAAACCATTACCTTGGAGTAAGATCGAGTAAGTTTTGGAACACGGAATTTGAGGATCGCGTGGAGAGAATGAAAGGGAGGGAAGTGAAGGTGAATCGATACGGTAGTCTGCAAGCTAAATGTTAAAAGGAAGATGGGGCACTTCTGTATCTGAGAGAAAACACTTGAATTGCGTTCATTTGGCCTTTAGAATAACAGATATCACAATTATCTTTCATTACGACGCGCCGGAAAGCCATAAGAGCAATTTCAAAATAGGGCTGAAGCCCCGCCTCCCTAGCCTTGGGCGGCCTAAAGATCCCTCGATGAAGTCACGTACATCGACTGTCTTTCGCGATTTCTCGCGTTTAACAATACTTGCGCAGCAAATGGTTTGCGTATTCGGGTTCACGGGGTAAAAATACACTAGAATTCACTTGTAACTCATTTCTTTCAAGAACCTCCCTAGCTTCCCTTTAATGTCAGTCATCCAACGACATTTTTTATATATTTATTTATACATACTGCCGGCTGCCATTTGGCAGCCAAGGCAGGAGAGGGCACACAGGGAAACACACAAGAAGAAAACCACATTACACGCTAGTGAAAGAAAAAGCATCTAGGACTGCACATCTAAGAAATAACGCTGTAATGATGAGGCGAATTCCTGAACGGACGAGACATTGGTAATGTTGGCAGGGAGACTATTCTATTCGTTAATGGTTCGTACGAAAAAGTAGTTTTTTAAACATTCGGTTCTGCTGTAAGGTACCACAATTGTGTTGGAGTGCTTGTGTCGTGTGTGACGGGATGTGTTAAATTGCATAAATCTGTAGAATGAAAGGCGAGATGAGTCATGTACAATGGTACGCAAAAGCTTTAGACGATTAATTTTGCGCCGGGTTGAAAGAAGCTCAATTTTCGACCTATCGTACAAGTTAGTGATAGAGCTCATCCTTCTGTATTCGTTGTAAATGAAGCGCAGCTGCTTTCTTCTGTACCCCCTCGAGTCGATCAATATTAAGTTTAGTCCCAGGGTCCCAAACAACATCCGCGTATTCTAAAACAGGTCGTATTACTGTCGCGTAGATTGCAAGCTTGGTTGCAGGGGTGCAGTGCTTCAGCCGCCTCTTCAATGACCATCTTTGCTGATGCCTACTGAGCAGTCCAGGATATGTGGCTATTCCAACTGAGGTTCGAGGAGATAATGACACCTAAGTATTTGAATTCGCTTGTAAAGGGGAGTTTTGTATACAGTAGTTAAATTCCAAGGGTGACCTTTTGCGCGTTACTTTTATTTGTACACTTTTCGAGCTGTTTAGCAACATTTGCCAATCGTTGCCCCATTGAGAAATTGAACACAGGCACTTGTTTAAATTAAGTTGGTCATTGCTTGAAGCTATTTCAGTAAAAAGCACACAGTCATCTGCAAAAAAAAAACGACAGTGTATACGCTCATCAACCGTCAAATCGTTTAGAAAAACAAGAAAGAGCAGTGGGCCCAGCACCGATCCTTGTAGAATGTCCGAGATAACTGATACAATTGGGGAACAAGCCCCACCTACTTCAACGAACTGATGACGGTTGCTCAAGTACGAATCCAACCATCGCAAGAGCTTATCGTTTCCTAGAAGCACTCTTAGCTTGATAAGTAGTTTGCCGTGTGACACGCGATCAAAAGCCTTGGCGAAATCTAGGAATACTACATCCATTTGCCCACCCTTGCCAACGACTTTTGCAAGTTCAGTTACTATATAAAGGAGCTGAGTTAACGTAGAGTAGCCACGCCGGAAACCATGCTGGCTCTCTGATAAAAAATTATTCGATTCAAAATGTGACATGAGATGACTAAATAAAAAATGCTCTAGAACCTTGCTGCACGAGCAGAGCAAGGAAACGGGCCTATAATTCGATGTGTCATGTTTATCTCTTTTCTTATGAATGGGTATAACTTTTGCCACTTTCCACTGTTTAGGTAACACCCCTCTCTCTAGCGATCTGCTATAAATTAGAAAAAGAAATTTAGAACACTACTCAGCGTACCTTAAAAAAAAAAAAAAAAAACATTAGGAAATTTGTCTGGACCGCAAGACTTTTTTTTGTATTCAAAAGTAAGGCAGAGAAGATTCCCTCCTCTGATAGTTGTATGTCTGGTACGTGAGCGAGTTTAATCGAGAATTCAGGAACGAAGTTGTCACTTGTGGTGTACACAGAGGCAAAGTAGTCGTTAAATATCTTCGCGATTGAACTATTTTCAACAAATTCTCTCCCATGATGAATGATCTTGTTAACTGAGTGTCTTGAACCCGATATATGCCTCCAAAACTTCTGGGGATCGTTACGAAGGAAGTTCGACATTTCAACGTTGAAATACTCATACTTGGAAGTCTTAATGAATGTTCTCAATGTATGACGTAAGGCAGTCAATTCTATTTTGTTTTCGCGTTTTCTGCTTAGCCTATTGGCTTTCCTTTTGATTTGTAAAATCTCCCTCGTGATCCATGGGTTATTCTTTTTAGTTCGCTTGCTATGAGATGGCACAAACCTTTCTATAAGGAGTATTCACTGGGCGCCATATTTGTGGGTGCTGTCTAGAGCGCATACTCAGAACCAGAGCCCAGAACGAGCCCTCATTAATAGGCTGCTAAGACCGGCCATTTTGACGGTGTGGAATGCACGTTGCAAAAGAACCCTGGAAGCTAGCCATCAGCACGCGCTCAGCAGTCGCGCACACAGCTATGGCCGCGAGTGAATACTTCCTATACACGGGTGCGCCACATTTTGAAAAGTGCGCCATAGTTCGTCTACATCGCATCCCGGAACTACCCGGAACTGAAGCCCTATCAGCAAATCTGTCGAACGATAGTTCGAGGTAATCTATTATACTTTCGTCTTCTGCTCTATTATAGTCCTTAAACTCCGACTTCTTATCAGGACAACGTTTCGGGACAAGTCCCGGACAATCAAAAACAACCATATGGTGGTCGGATAAGCTCTCTGTGACCACACAATGATCATCGGCAACATGCAAATTCTGAGAAACAAAAACAAGATCAAGAATCGAACTAGTAGAATCTGTGATGCGAGTAGGACTTGACACTATTTGTGTTAGATTATATGCGAAGGCAATATCAATGAAAGCATCAGAATGTTTACAAGAGGCCACTGTGGTTATCGAAGGCCAATCGATGTTTGGGAGGTTCAAGTCACCCCCCCCCCCCCCCATAATTATATTCATGAAACTCTTAGATTGCTCCTGTAAGAAGTCTTGAAGTTCATACATCACAGCTTTGCCAGCACTTGGTGGCCTGTAAACAGCTCCAACAAGAAGAAATGAGTTACAGAAAAAAAGTTTCACCCATAGAGCCTCAGCTGTGAACTTCGTATTTAGCTGGAAAAAATCAATGCTATTTTTGATAACGATTGCGACCCCCCCTCCCCGGGAGGAACGGTTCTTACGAACAATTTTATAAGACTGCGGAACAATCTCAATATCGGATATACTATCCGTGAGCCAAGTCTCTGTAACTATTATTACATCGGGGTCATAACTGAGAATTATATCTTCGAATTCAACCGTTTTATTTACAATGCTTCTAGCGTTTAAGTTAATTAATCTAAGCAGTTTATTAGTTACAGCGCGGGAATTATTAGTTACGGTACAAGGATTATTTTCGGGAGCAGTTGACGGAAACCGGTCTAGAACTGGGGGGGGGGGGGGGGGGGGGGGGTACTGGCCTTGTAGTCAATTAGTATCTTCTTGCCTGGTATAATTTAGTGGCACTCTTTCGTTCGCAGTGTCATCCCAGCGAAAAGCCTTGCCATTTATTTTTATTTTGTCGAAAAATAAGATAACTTTATCGCCATTTTTTCGTAGGTCTTTGGCACTTTCCCATAGCTTTTTTCGAATTTGCTGCACTCGTGGGGAAAAACCTTCCGAAATGCTATAAGCCGAACCCTTCAAATACGAGGGGCGTTCATAAAGTTCGTATTATTGTCACGAAGGAATAGATATTCAGCAATCAAACTCGAGTAGGAGTTGAGACTTTCTCTACACGTTCGCCACCAAAAGTTACCCACTTTTTCCAGCGATTCACCACATGCCGGAGGCCATTGTTATAGAAGTCCTAGTTTTGAGTGGTCAGGAATCGCTCCATTTGAGCAATCACTTGGTCGCCGTCCTTGAAATGCTTTCCTCTTATTTGGCCACACTGGAAGTGTCTCCGCCATTTAACCAACGTGTCATAAACTGGGGTGTTGTCCCCGAACAATGCTTCCAGATAGGAATGAATGTCCTTGGCATTGCTTCCCTTCAAATGAAAACAACGGATCACTGCGTATGCTTGGCACCGACGGGCGGTGCCATTTTTGTTTCGACTCCCTAACGGCGTTCCGAGCTACTATAGCATGCGATGTTTATATTGTACGGAAACCAGAGGGACGCGCGCTCATATTGATGCCTGTTTTTTTTTTTTTTTTCGTTTTTTTTTCAATTTTTTGTACCGATAATACGAACTTTATGAACACCCCTCGTAGCCGGCAACTGCTCAAAATTGTAGTTTTGTCTCTACCATCGAGTAGTTTAAGAATGATTGGCCTGGTTTTGTTTGGGCGTTTCCTGCCCAGTCGATGTATTCATGATGTATAACAGCACGATCCCTAAAGTGTCCTTCCCATCTCTCGGCTCATTTTCTAAGCTAAGTTTTTGACGAGCAGCTAAAGGAGCCCTGCAACGATGTTCAATTGGAATTGAAAATAGAGTTTTAATCGGCGAACTTCTGCCACAAACAAAAGAAAGAATGAGCGCCGAGAAAGCAGTACCGAGAGCCGAAGGCGGCAGCAGCGAGCGCCGTGGCTTCGGCGTGACAGCAGTCAAGTGCGAGGCTGCCAGCCTGCAAGGCCACGCTGGGCTCCTCATCTACTACACGGTATCTCGAACATCACTAAAATGTTTGTGAGTCGAACTTTTGGGGCTAGACCAAACGCGAAGTTTCTAAAAGTACGGAGTACGATATCGTTCCCTCTCGGCCATGCATGCAGGAATACGGTTTCGAGCACGCTGACGTCAATGGGAAACAGAAGGACCGCGTGTGCGCAAAAAAAAGAAAGCCCGCAGTTGATGCTGCACAAGTCCGGTGTCCGCGTCTTAAAGCCGCACACGTTCGAGTCTGATTACCACAGTATAATTTATGTAACTGGTCCATGTTCCCACCTAAAGTTGACTCCGACACTCCAAGGTTGCAGAAACACCAGATAGGTAGCGCAAACAGCCGCCTGATTAAAAAAAAAATAGTAGCCGTACATTTTCTATCTAACTAGGAAGTAGAGCTGGGTTTTTTATGCGATACCGCAGACCACCGCGGGAAGCAGATCGGACACGAGTGCCTCGTCAGCGTTCGGTTGGGACACCTGTTCAATTAACGAGAACACTGGTCCCTGCCGAGCGCTGCCGCAATACTTCTGTCCAATAGCCTACTTTTAAAAATCCCTGCATGCAACACTGCACGTGTTGCAATAATTTTGTCCAGGGAGAGGAATGGCATGGTTTGGATCTCGATTGCCCCGTTGACAAAGTAGCGCATCTCTAACACCGCATGGAAATGAAGTCAGCGCTCGCTTTAATTGCAACCATCCATCTTCGTGAGAGCCCTCGTTGAAACACGGACCTCCAGCGGCCGTAAAGACCTGACTAGACTTAGCGAGGAGTAGGGGTACGGCCGGCCGTCTCTCATACCTGTCTGACGACACCACTCCGAAGCACAGCACAGCATTCAGACGATGGAACAGGACGATCGGCCCAATGCACTTCTTATTTTGCTTACGTGCGCACAAACGCTTTTACGCCAAAAGCCCCCCCCCCCCCCCCCCCACCCCCCTCCCCCTCAAAAAAAAAAGAAAAAGAAAACCTGCTTTATCATTTTATTTGTATCCGTAGGCAAATTCTACAGTATTATAAATTGAAGGAAAGTCACATATACGAAAATGAATGCACTGTATTCGGTCGTTTCGTGAATCCAGGTTGGCTAATCGGAACCTGTTTCGGTTTCGCAAAAGCATATTGGGAACCAATGTGTTTCCAAGATCCTCTCCGCGGCACCACGCCGCTATGGTTGCTTCGATGTTGCGAGAGGTCTCTTTGTGCCCCGCTTTGGCCTCTGCTATGGAAATACTGAAAATGCACCCCACAGAGTTGTATTGTCATCAAGGAGCTGTTCGCCCAGTGTTTATCTCGGTAACATCCTCTTCTTTTGGTGCAGGTGTCCTTTCCGAGGTCAGGCTCCCACTGCATTTCCAGTAGATTCTGCAGCTAATCTTGAACAGCGAGGAGTCGGCGGAGTCGTACGTGGATTTCACGAGGAAGGCACCCAACCTTGAGAAGGGGGTGCCCGAAGGGATGGAGTCTTTGAGGCTCCCAAGGACGCACTTCTCCATGGACCGAATTAAAGTATAGACCCCAAGTCCAAGTACGTGTACGTGGAGCGCAATCCGTGGGACTGCTGCGTCTCTTGCTACAACTATGTCCGGGAGATACCCGTGTGCAAGCTTCAGGACGGTATCTTCGATGAGTTTCTCGATGCGTTCCTGGAACGACATTCTAATTTCGGGGACTACTTCGACCACGTCCCTTCCGACTACAGGCGAAGGAAAGAGCGCAACGTTTTTTTCGTGACGTACGAGGAACACTAGAGGGACAAGGAAGACTCAGTCTTGAAACTTGCTCGGTTCTTGGGTGAAGGTATGAAGAGACACTTAAAAGACATGTGCAAAGGAAGAAAACATTTTTTTAAGCAGCCTGGTGGGGAAAAGAAAGTCATAAGACGAATGTACAACGAAAAAGAAACATTTTTAGAGCTATAATTACGGCGCGATACGGATTTGTAGTTGGCGCCTGCGAGCGAGGCGGAAAAGTGGCCGCTATTTATCACGTGACTGGCCGCTATTTGTCACGTGGTGCTTCCGCTCTTTCGGAAGCTTCCTACGGTCTCAAAAAGTTACTTATTCATCGTCGTTTGAAGTGCAACAAAAAACAAAGATAACAAAGTAACTTTTAGAGCCCAAAGGAAGCTCCTGAAAAAGCGCAAGCAGACGTGATAGACCAATAGAGTTATTGCAATCAACGCTAGAGGCTCAGCTGGCACCAGTGTCTACGGGACTTCCGCTTGCTAATTCAAGCAGAAAGCAAACAGTCTACTTTTCCAGTCATCCTGTGTATTCCTTTGGGAAAACGTACGTGATATTTCTCTTTTCGCCAGGGAATAATAGAAATCAGCGTAGTTTCTTTACTCGTAACGGGTACTATGTAGCTTTATTCACATTATAAAAGTGTAATTTATTTAGTTAATGTTTCTTTTTTATTATTTCTGAGCGATGTTTAAGTTAGCCAAAAATGGAGGCCCAGGTCTATGTTGTATAGCGTGATATGTCAATACAAGCTATCAATTCAAGCAAAAAACTCGAAAGACCTTTACATTCCTCTGTATACGCCGAATTGTAGCGCAGCTCTTGACAAGGAGGATGGGAGGGTACAGAGGGTAGGGTATGCGCCTCCTCCTTCCCCGCTAAATATAGCGAGAATATTGGCAATGTTAGATGCGTGTGACGTCATACGTTACGTGTCGTCACACGCCACGTGTTTCCCGTAATGACGTCACACGTGGCGTCACGAGGGTAACGTTTTGACGTTACTCTCGTGACCCTCACGGGGAACCCCCATGAGGGCTACCCTCGTGAGGGTTACCCCCGTGAGGGTAGCGAGAGTAACGTCAGAACATTACCCTTGTGACGCACCCCAGTGATACAGGCGTAACGAAATGTCCCTACAGCGTGCAATTCGCATAACGAGTGTCGATGGAACGATCGTGTCGACGAAGCGTGTGTCCATGGAACGTGTGTCCACGATACGGAATTCCACGAACGACGAAATGATAGGGACCCGCGATGTAGGTGCTCTGTATAAAGCTCATTAGAATGCAAAACGACAGCTGTTTAGAGCGAGTTATGCTCTCCAATCTAAGCGCGAGCGATGTAATAGCGATCACAACACTGTGCACGGACGCCCGTGCCGTCGCAGAAGCGTTATTCAAAACGGCCTGTTCCTGCTCGTGCTTGGAGCATCGGTGTTGCTTGCTCCTACTTACGGATGCGTGCGAAGGTGCGGAGTACGCTCGCTGGTCAAGTGCGGCGTACATGCTCGCGTACCATGCTTTGTTTCGCACAAAGTTCATAAGCTTGCAACGCTCTCGCAGCTGCGGACGCGAGCATGGGGGTGTATCTATATACCCCGATTAAACATAAGTGCGAGCGAAGCCAGCGCGTCAAGCACGAGTATGCTTTCTATCTGCACATTAAAAATAAGTAGCGAATCATCCGAAATCGTGGAGAATATAATTGCAATTTGGCGGTTTGATATGATGATTAAAAACGATTTGCGATTCCTGTGAATCCAAAGGGGCCGACAGGTACCCACAAAACACTGACCGATACTACAACTCGGTAGGGACGACTGGGACGATTATCCAAAGCACTTTTGGGATCCACAGTTGGACGAACAGATCTAGAGCGGCACCAGGGGGGTCGGATTCGAATGCGGGCTCTAAATGAGGTCATTGCCACACTTATATGACGAGAAAAGTCCACGCGATCGGCATCTCACCGCTCCAGCTGACCGAGACGTCGAGACGCTTGGGAACATTCAGAGGGCGCCTCCGTCGCAAACCGGAACTTAGAGGTGGAGTAAGGAGGGTTTTTTTTTTTTTTTTTTTTTTGGAGGAGGAGGGAAGGGATTACGACACCCAGATGCAGGGGCTTTAGCCGGCGCTACAGTAACTGTACGCAGCCCGCTAAGCACCCGGATAGCGCTCCGTAATCCGCCACAAGACCTTGAACTATGCAGATAAGGCTGGCGGCGCGCATGCGCAGCTGCGGCGTTTCCTTCAGGGATACCGTAGCGGAGGAGAAAAACGGTCTACTACAATTCCTATTCTGGAGCCAAGCACTGCGGGAAGCCACGGTCGGTTTTGCAGTAACACGAAGGCGCAGACGCGAGGCGACGTGCAGCGGCGTACTGCGGCGCGCTGCGTAAGGAAAATAGTGCGGCGATCGGCGACGAGCCGCGCATGCGCCGTCATCGTCGTTTCCTGTCTTCATACGCAAAAGCCAGACGAGGCGGCATCTCACATCGTTTCTCGCCGTCGAATCCTGTACAAGCTCTTGCCGCTGTCCGCGCGATTTGTGCACTTCGTAACACTAACATCCTGTCATTTTCACGGGGCTCCTCCTACGCGCATGCAAAATTCCTTGTGACAAACAACGCAGCGGCTGACGAAAACGCCGTCCTCTCGCTTTTGAATGGGAGCTCGCCGACTCGCCAAGATGGCCGGATGTGCCGGTCGCGTATCGCGTATATCCCTCTCGAGAGCCGCAGACGCGGGCAACGTGAGCGTCGTCCGTGTCGTCTGCTTCCCATACCTTGGAAACGGATGTTCTAAAATATCGTTCGCGTTATATATATATATATATATATATATATATATATATATATATATATATATATATATAAGCGATTGTACTGTACCCATGCAGTTGCTAGTTCGTTCGATTTTACTCTAGGGTATATATTTTGCGAACGCAAAGCGGAAAACATGTTCCCCCCGAAACTCGGCGCTCTGCAAGGCCGCTTTGCCCCACGAAGTTCGGATCCAGTTCTGCTCACGTGACCACTCCTCCGCCAATACGGAGATGGCGGCGAAAGAAAAAAAAAAAAAAATTGGGGTGTGTGAATGTTTATACAGCCTAGAACTTAGTCTCCTCAAAGGGCGACTTGTCTCCCAGCAGTAGATGAGCAATTTAGCCAGTGCAGTACAACCACTGTTAGAGGCGGGGTTTAAGCCGCACGTCCGGAGGCTTCCTGGCTCGTGACGACGACCATTCCCCGAAGTGAAGAACCCAGGGGTCCAGTGGAGGTGGGAGATTCGGTAACGTAAGGAACGGTTTAATTACATGGTTGCGAAACAGTCGTCAAATCCGAGAGAACAACCGGAGCAGCCTCACGCTCCCCCTTATATAGGGTCCGTTTCTTCCTCACTCTCCGCCAGGGCAGCAGGTGCGACGTAGCAAACCGCCGCCAAGTGCGTTGCAGCAAAGACCGCCGCGTCGTAGCCAGAAGTGCGTCGTAGCCATGGTTCTCCGCAGTTAGGCCATGCCTCTCTCCCCTTCCGGAGCGCACGAACCCACACGCACACACACACACGTCCCGTTGACGTCACGGACGCGTTGAGACTCGTTTTGGGCAGGCTCCGACAGGTGGGTAACAGTCCCGGACAGATCGTGACTCGTTTCCGCAGCGTTGAAACTCGGAAGAAGGTCGCCGAAGGTTCCATTCTTAACACCACTAGCCTGGGGTCTTTAACGTGCATCACGCAGTAGTGATACACGACCGCACGCCGGCACGATGGAACGCGAGACCCTGGCTTTGCAAGCAGAGCCTATAGTTACTCCAGCCAGCGCTAGAGTTCCTGTATAGGCTCCCCACGGGAGCCAGAGTTGGGCGTTCATGCATGGCATGTGGATTCAGCTCCTCACGTGACTGAATTCGGCGAATAGCAGCGCCGCGCGTTCGAGGCGCGCGGCGCGCTCAAAAGCCGGGGAACGTACGCCGGTGCGCGTGCAACGTCTACTTTCCTGCACGGCACTTGATACGGCTCCTCACGTGATCGGATCTCGGCGAATAGCGGCGAGGGCGGCACGCGGCACGTGGAATCAAACGCGCAACTCTGGCTCCCGTGCAAGCACGTGCAGCATGCACGTGAAGATAGCTTTGGCAGGCCTGGAATTCCACGTGCTTGCTCACACGAGGAAGAGCATGGCGGCCGCCAGATGCCCTGTTTGCAATCGTCTATTAGCGGCGAGATGTTTTGGTGGCGCCCTCCTATGGTTCCCCCTTGTGACGTCATTACCTTGCAAACAAGTTCGATGGTGTTTGTAAGTAGCATGGTGGAAGCTTGAAATTATTGCGCTCTCAAAGGAACACTGCCAACACCGTCAAAATTAAAGTTCTTTCATTCCTCTTATTTCCGTCGATGATAAACCCTTTCAGACGTTGTAAGGAAGCTGTGGCGGCCCCCTTTTTCCTTGGCGGGCATTCGCCTGCGGTCACGCCGCCGCCGTGGCCACCGGGGGGGAGGACATCGGGGTCTTTCTTTGCCCTAAACCGTTTTGTTTGCGGTGCTTTGGTTAGGGTCGCAGGCCCACCCGTGTTAGCGTCTTGGGGGGACAGCAGGTTGTTCCCCCTGCGGGGTGTTTGTCGCTCTCGGTGCCGGTGGGTGTCTGTGTTTTTGTTTCGTAGGCGTCCGCCGCATGTCGGCCTCGCCGGGCCGGGTCGGGTTCCACCCCGAGGGACCCGCTGACGGCGTCGTCGTGGCGGCAACCCGAAGCACTTGGGAAACTGCGAGGTGCTCGGAGCCGGCGCCGATCTGTCTGCGACCGCTTGCACGGGCGACTCTACGGAGCTGTCAGCCGAGGGCCGTTGCGAACTTGACGAATGCCTGTGACGACCCCCGGCCGATCATTGGGAAATGGACCCCACGTGCCCTTCACGGGTTTTAAAACTATTGGTTAACCAATGCCCGAGAGAGAGGAGGTGAGGTCCCCAAAAGGCCAATACCCGAGCGAGAAAGACGGATTTGGACGGAACTTTGGTAGTTGTTGGAGGCATCCTGCCCCAAAATGTCAATCCCCTACTTTGTACATAGCCAGTGTACATTGTTTGTAACTGTAAATAAACAGTTGAAACGCTAACTCGCTGAGTTTTCATCGCCTGCGGAGTATCTCATCGACCGCCGGCCATGCTCAACCATCGCAGGCCCAACTCCAAACTATCTACGAACCGTTTCTGACGTCATAGTCAGCGTTCGGCCAATCGTGGAAGGCCGACCACAGCGACGCTTGTGTTCGCTCTCGGGGCTAATAGACGCTTTGCAGCAGCTGTTCATGGGCGCCGCCATAACCAACCTTCAGTTTTTGTTTCCTCTTATTCCGTTTATTTCACTTCGTCATTACCATTCCAGGCCAGGTCATCGCCATTTTAGATTTAATTGCGTCCTCTCCTCAGCATTGGCCTTTGTGGAGGCTCGTCGACGGCCGTTTCAGTGGCTCGTTATCTCGGTAAGACAAGAGAAGGTCGGCAATGGCGGCGTAGTCTGGCGCGGGTGTAAAGCGTCTATACAGGAACTCTAGCCAGCGCTAAAGTCCCTGTATCTGGGAAAAGTGACGCATTCTCTTTCCTTCTCTTCTAAAAACCCTCCTTACCCCACCTCTAAGTTCCGGTTTGCCACGGAGGCGCCCTCTGGAATTTCCCAAGCGTCTTGACGTCTCGGTCAGCTGAAGCGGTCGAGATGCCGATCGTGTGGACTTTTCTCGTCAGACAAGTGTGGCGGTGACCTCATTTAGAGCCCGCATTCGTATCCGACCGTCCTGAAGCCGCTCTAGATCTGTTCGTCCAATCGTGGATCCGGAAAGTGATTTTGGATAATCGTCCCTTCCGAGCTGCATTAGGTCAGTGTCTCGCGAGTGTTCGGCTTCGCAGCTGGAGCGGGCGAGTTGCCGATCGTGTGGACATTTCTCGTCATATAAGTGTGGCAATGGGCTCATTTAGAGCCCGCATTCGTATCCGACCGTCCTGAAGCCGCTCGAGAACTTTTCGTCCAACCGTGGATCCCGAAAGTGCTTTGGATAATCATCCCTACCGAGTTGCATTAGGTCAGTGTCTCGTGGGTGTTCGACTTCACAGGAATTGCATGTCGCTTTTAATCATCATATCAAACCGCCAAATTGCAATTTTATTCTCAACGATTTCAAATGATTGACTACTTTATAATACGTGACCTTGGCGAGCTTTCGGGAGGGTTTGGCCTACGGGCGCTAAAAACAATTCGGCCTAGAAAGCAAGATGCTATATTCTTTCTAGTTGAAGAGGCGGTGATGTGGTTGACGATTTCTGTGCGTGTATTCTGTGCATGCTGTAAAAATTTACGGCACCGCGGGCCTTTCGCTACGGGGCTACCCGGTGTCGCTTTCCTTCTGAGCGTAATACATACCATTTTCGTTATTTTAATTGATGAAACCGTTTTTAGACATGAAAACTCCGTTTTCGTTTAGTTTTGTTACTCCGTAATTTTATCAGTGTCTGTTTCTTTTCTGTTTATCGTTCATACTAAAAAAAATCCAGGTTTAATTACGATTTACGCTGCTTTTAGACTCCTGGACCAGCGTCCTAGGTCTAGAAACCTGGTGCAGACTTGGAAACCAGCGCTCGGTTTCGGCACCTAATCGAGTCAAGCAATTGCAGGTTATTTCAGTAAAAAGGAATGAGTGAGCCAAAAATAATTCAAATCTCATCCAGAGAACAATGCAAAACAAGCGAATGCGAGATCAAAATCTCCATGAAAATACACAAGCACATATGACATTAAAGAGAACAAAATCAAAGTCACAATTTTATTCATTTCACAAAACTGCCAACCAAGTAAAAGGCCACGGCAGAAGTATTCACTACAAGTAGAACACATGCCGAGTACATAACAGGTCACAGTATGAAAAAAAGAGATAGATGACACGGAGATGCACCATACACCATCAAAATACTTTATTAGTTCACGAATGTGCAGGTTGCTTTACCGACAGGTGCAGTCACTGTTACGTATCATTAAGTAGTTCTAAAGCCCTTACACCTTATAATGTTGTTACTGGTATGGTATAGCCTAAGACAATAAATTGTACAAACCACATGGGGTTAAACATCGAGCTGCTTGATGAGACGGGTCTGCAGGTATCAGACTTCAGATGCATACTCGAGATAAGGATGCACGAGTGTGTTATATGCTGCAAGTTTGACTCACCTTGTATGCTAAAGAGTCCATCAGCTCGTGAATTGTGTCTGACACAAACCTGAAGTCCTGGAGATGCCAATGAAGTGTGCGTTCTACAGGCAAAGGCTACTCCAATTCCCTAGTACCACATTGAAACCATGGGAAACACAAGAAAGATGAATCCTAAAAGCTTTCTCGAGGATGCCTTTACTTCATGCAGTCCTCTTCAAAGTGGACTTTCTGCAACGAGAAAGCGCTTAAGTCCAAATTTTAAATTGTTCTCTTCACGTTGCACCTGATACTCCTGTCGTTGCGCCATTATCAGTTTTATCTGCATAGGATATAGTTGTCTTTGTAGCTCTTTGTTATTCATCAGTACACCAGAAATACCTGCATTCTGATGATACGGCCTGGTGCCAAGTGTAAACAGTGTGTCTGAAAAATAATAAAAGATTAATATTTAGTCTTGTCAAGTGGCTAAGAGTGAGACAATAAAATCGGATGTAAGTAACGGTGTGTAACTCTGCACTCTACCAGGAAATAAACAACAGTCGAAAATGAAAACTCATCAGCTGTTGCTGCGGCAATCTGTCCTGGACAAGCTGGAGAAGCAAGGGCCTGTAGAGCGCTGCTCAGACCTTGTTCAGGCAGCCATGGGACGGTACACACTTCTTGAATGAATAAATGAGCATAGACGACAGTCTTTGTAGGTGTGCCTCGGTCAACCTGGAAACAGTATCATTATGCTAAACACACAACACACTTCTAGAACGAATAAATGAGCAGAGACGACAGTCGTTGGAGGTGTGCCTCGGTCGACCTGGAAACAGTATCATTGTGCGAAACTCACCAACACACTAACACACTTCTAGAACGAATAAATGAGCAGAGACGACAGTCGTTGGAGGTGTGCCTCGGTTGACCTGGAAACAGCATTGTGCTAAAGTCACCAGCAACTTGGGAGGGGGGGGGGTGCCAAATTAGGCTGCTCTAGGGAAGCTGGGAAAGTTAGGTTCTGTACAGCACCGCTTGGAACTTCCTGGGGGGCCTCAGGAGGACACACTCGCCTAGAATTGACAAAGATGACACTAGTGATAGGTGAGCCTCAGTTGACCTGGGAAGAGTATCGGACTGCCGAACTCACCAACAGCTGCGATCACTGCGGCAGATTGCCCCGAGGGAAAAGCTCGGCTTGGACCTTGCTGGGAGCCCTCCAATGGACACGCACTCCTAGAATGGACAGAGATGGCACTAGTGGTAGGTGTGCCTCGGTCGACCAAGTAATAATATCAGACAGCCAAACTAAAGAGCAGCTGCGGTTGCTGCAGCAGTCTGTTCTGGGGATGTTTCAGTACTGTGGGCATTGCCTTGTGGTGTTCTATTCAGGTTTTGCTGGGGGTGCCTCGGTAACTTTAGGGAGCCAACATAAAAAACAAATAAATAGAACTGCATTTTGTAAAGGAGGCATCCAAAATCATCAGTTTGTGTATTGAATTTGTATTGTAAAACAGATATGTGTCTTACTGAAAAAAAAATGGTTTGTGAGATGTACATACCACTTACATTTCCAGTTTCCTTGCAGTGGTGGTTTACTCTCTTGGTTGAAGGTAACGAAAAAAGAAATGTTTGGGAGGGCATCTTTCCTCAAATTTTTGGTCTCCTTTGTTTTGCATGATTAGTGTTTTGATTTGGTCGATACTGAAGAGGTCCTGTAATAGATTGAAGAGATCGGATTTTAGTCGAGAGCAGATCATGTAACGCCACCTCAAACGCCCGTTTCTGCAGATCCCAGGTTAGCCTGCCAAAGACCTGCACGCAAAGTTTGCGCTGTCAAAGCTGCTCGCGCGAGTGTGGGGTTGATCTCAAATGTTTTATTTGCTTGCGTTTTTGTTTCAATAAGACTGCGAGCGAAGGAGACCCTATTGACACTGCGAGAGCGAACGCACTTTGAGCGGGCTAAGCACACACGCTCGTCCAGTAAGAGCGTCGTCAAAGACATACTCGTGCTTGTCGCACTGGCTGCGCTCGCACTTCTATTGAAACGGAGTACAGATACATCCACATGCTCGGATCCGCAGCCGCGGCAGCGTTGCAAGCTATGTGTGCGAAACAAAGTATGATACGCGAGCACGTACGCAAAGCTTAACGAGCGCGCGTACTCCGCACGCACCCGTAATTGGGAGCGGCGCCGATGCCACCACAAGCACGAACCGGAGCAGGCGGCCGTTTTGAACGACTTAAGGCCCCTACGCACAGTTGCGTTTGAAACAGTCTCACTGCGTTGCGACTGCGAGAACGCAGGACATCCGTACTTCTTTTGTCGCATGCCAAGCCATTCCTTGAATTGGATTCCACGCTTCATACGAAGCACAGATGTGCCGGTCACTCACTTTCCTTTCTCGACGCAACGCAGTTGAACGCTCTCAAACGCAACTGTGCGTAGGGGCCTTTACTTCCATGACACGGGCGTCCGCGCATGCCAAGTTGGCAATGTTGTGCTCGCTATTACATCGCTCGCGTTTACGGTGGAATGGAGTGCATAGCTCGCTCTAAACAGCTGTCTTCTTGCATGCTGGCCATGCTGGAGCTTTATGCGGAGCACTCACCTCGCGTAACTTTGCGTCTCCCGTCGGGTTGAAATCTTTTCGATCGATTCGGTGAAGCAAGATCTTCCTCCGAGGTTCATTTTCCGTTCCAGAGGGAACACTGAAAAGCTTTCCGGCCGACATTTCTACAGGCGCAGCAGCTCGTCAGCTGCGGCGTAGTAGCATCTTGGGAAATTCATGGCGAGCGGAAGTCCAAAACCGAAAGCCAGATGTCACGTGACGACCGGCCAATAGTGTGCGCGGCGGCTAGTTCAAAGAATGGCGCCACTTTTTCCAGGATAGAGGGGCTTTAGCCAGCGCGGGCCCGCAGCGCCATGGGGTGGCGTTCCTCGAACCTATGAAGCGCGGCGGCCAATGGGAGCCTCGTTCCTTGAAACTATGACGCGCGCCAGCCAATGGGATCACTGCCACAGACTACAGGCTTCGCTCCATGGGATTTCAGGTGGCGTTTGGCGCGCGGCTTCAAAAGCTGATAACGCCGGTTCGCTCCATGGGACAGTTAATTAGTGAAGAAAGGTAAAAAACGCAGGCGAGCTGGTGAATGAACTCCATAGTAACCCTGAGACATCTCAGGGTTACTATGGAGGACAGTTAATGCTTTCGCATTAAAAAGCAGATAACAAAATGGGTCGTAGTACTGTCAATGACAAGAGCTCTTGTCAGGAAACGCACTTTCACGCGCTCCGGAACAAAAACGAAACAAAAGCGTTCTGAACAAACCGGTCAGACGTCTATTTTGTACCGAACGCTGTTGTTCATGCGTCCCACAGTGCGTGGACGCGAAGCCGATGGCGAACGATTGTGCCGTGACGTGTCGCAGCTCTCGCTGTGACTGTATACTGTGGGTTAACGCAGGACTGCTCAATTTTTTTGTTGTCCATACAACACCGGCAAACAATGGAACTTCGCTTCGATGCTGTCAAGAAGTTCAAGATATACGTCAAACTATCGTGTTGAGTCCTTCTATGCGTAATCCTTTCGTACGTTTTGACACCGTACCAACGGGCTCACCTCAAAAACAGAGCGTATTTATTACACGCACATCGCAGCTATGATTTGGCTAAAGGCATTTCCAATTTCCGCACCGCACATATCCACGTCTCCGAACGTCGGCGTCCTGCGTTTCGAGAGCAAACACTCAGTAAAGACAAAGGCCAGCTAGCTTTGAGTCTACCTTCTAATCATTCAAACCAGAGCTCGGCGTTCCGACGTCCTCTCCTCTCCCGCAGTTTCTGCCCGCATAGGTATTTCACCCTAATCGTAGTCCCGTTAAAACTTATCTCGTTAGTTCCCCGACAAGGAGCATTTTATGCTGACCATGTAAAACAGTACGAATGGAAATTGTACATCTGGCAATACTTCTTTTATACATCGTACCGTTAGTTATACAAGCTCGATGATGCCGATCGAGACAGGGGAGCACAAAATGTGTTGAGCGCAAACTACGCGTAGTGCAAGTTCGTCTGCTACTTTTGCACGCGGTGTGGTGACGTCAGAACACAGAGCTCTGATTGGCCCTGGTGGAAGGATAGTGGGTAGACCGCGAGGCAGCATACTTTGAAGTCTACCCACTATTCTTAAATCAGAGCCAATCAGAGCTTGGCGTTCTGACGTCACCACAACTCCTGCAAACACAGCAGACGAACTTGCGTTCCGCATACACATCTATTCTGAATGAACTAATCACCCCGTTACACGGGCAGCTTTAACCGCGACTAAGTCACCTTGAACTGCGGTTATGACTCTTTCAGAAGTGAAGAGTGTGCGCCCGCAGATTTGATGGGCGCCCAAAATGCGCAAGCGCACGTGCGTCCGTGGCTAATTTGACCGCATAGCCACAGAAACTGGTCCGCAAGAATTGGCGACGTGTGCGACCAGAAGCGTCGCTGTGGTCTTGGCCAAACGCTCCCTACGACGTCTCGAGTATGATGAACTCTACTTTCACTAATGGAAATAAGAAGGACGTTAAACTGTCTACTTCGACGGTGTTGGGTTTAGGGACGCGATTACCGCAAGCTTTCACCGTGCTTGTTACACAAACCGTCGAAATTGTAGCTGCCAATCAATAATCCGGATTGTGACGTCGCGGATAGCAGCCAAAAGAGGGAGCCACCGAAACATCTCGTCGCCAATGGTGCTAGGTGTGACCGTGTAACGAGGGTATTGGAGACCGGTGATGACTCTCTGCCCGACGCGGCGGCCACATTATCTTCGGCGCATCGAGCGCTTCTCTCGCACGGGGATAGATGGCGCCCAAGTATCGGGTCCCTCCCAAACCGACCGTTCCAGTTGTTTCTCCCAGCGGTGGTCCCGCATTCCCTCGCTCACCGCTTCTTGTTGTACCCAGGGTGGAAGAAACGCATTTAGGTGATGACGGCGCGGCGGCAACATTATGTTCGGCGCACCGAGCGCGCTTCACTCGCACGGGGATAGATGGCTCCAAAGTATGGAATCCCTCCCAACCGACCGCTCCGGTTGTTGCTCCCAACGGTGGTCCCGCATTCCTTCGCTCACCGCTTCTTGCTGTACCTCACCGCCGCCACGCCGCCACCAAGTCGCCAGAGTCCGTAAATCTGTGTTATCTTCCTTCTTCTTCTTCGAGTTAAGGCTCACCTTCGTGCGCGATGGTGGCACCTGTGATCGACACAGCACCAAAGCAAAACACGTATCCAGCCCCTAACCGCACACCACCACCATACCGCGAAAAAGGCGAGCACGCTACGCCGCCGACACCGTGGCCACCGAGGAGGGACCTCAATCCCACGATGCTCATACCTCAGCGCCCTCCGCGGCAGCGCGGAACTAACTACTCCTGGTTCGAGGCTGTAGTAAGTTACAGGTTAAGAAGGATGCCCTCAAAGGGAATCATATATCCCTCCGCCACCTCCGCATCCAATAGCGTCCCATTGTTTCCGTGACGTCGCGGCCAACGCGGGAGGAGGGTCTTTATCTTACGACTTTGACTTAGCGTTGTGGAAGCCACGAGAGGGAGATTAGAGTTTTCCCCCTCCGATAGAAACAAATACGACTTTCGGGGATTAGCTTCCCCCTCCAATATATACAAAGGCTGCTTTCAGGGGCTCGGTTCCCCCTCCGATCAATACAAAGGTCGTTTTCTTAAAAAGTGGGATCGGAGACAGGTTGGCATCACTCTGTAGCCAATATCTATCCTTTGAAGCGGAACAAGGAGCGTTTCCAGTGAACTCTTCTTTCGACTGCGGAGGGATTTGAAACGGGCGCTTCGCGCTTGTGGGAGGAGCTTCTCCTACCTTCTTGACTTGTAACCGACTATTGGCGACGTGCGCGATCGAAAGCGTCGCTGTGATCGGCCTTACACGATTGGCCGAATGTTGACTTTGACGTCAGGAAAGGATTTCACATCAATGGAAATAAGAAGAATGTAAGAACTTGAATTTCGACGGTGTTGGCAGTGTTGCTTTGAGAACGCAATGATTTCAAGCTTCCACCATGTTAATTGCAAACACCATCGAACTTGTTGCTCGCAGGTAATGACGTCACGAGAGGAAACCATAGGAGGGCGCCACCAAAACATCCCGCCGCTAATAGCTCCGAACACGATCTGGGCCCGTTTGCTCGAAGCGCTAACCGCGGCTAAAGTTAGCCGCAGTACCTAGGAAAGGGATTTTGAAATCACGTGACTGGCTCGGTAGGGATGCGGGGAAACATGGCGGTGCCCCGGTGAGTGAGCGCTGCTCGCATTGGAACTAATGTGTCGTTGTAGCTGCAATATCGGGAACGTTAGTCAGCAACGAATGGTGCAGGAGGCTTTCGCTTTGCCTTACCTCACTTAAACCGCAAAGCATGAGCAATGAGCTCGTCGCATTTTTTAGATAGTCTTTCGATTCTGGCCATTCTTAAGCCTAAATGAATGCGATAATCGTCGGCATGGCAACGTCTTTGGAAAGTGGATTGCCTTGACTCAATCGGCCGGGTATTGATAGCACACAAAAGCAGACAGCGTCCCAATAGAACTTTTTCTAAATTTCCCAAGCACCGAGGTGCATGCTTCGAGTGTATACTTCGTCTCACCCTAGCATGGACTAACCGCGAAGGCTGTGCTAGCGCGAGCGGCCAGCCTTGACTGCCTTGACTAGAGCACTTGCTGAACGAGCGGTCGTGCAGCCGCCGCGGCTTCATTCAAAGCAACTAGCTCGCGCTTTTAGCACGCGCGGCTAACAATAGTCCATACTAAGGTGAGACGAAGTATAGTTACACGCGTTGCGCGTGCTGGCGTCTGCAGTAGTAATTGTTCTCAAGCAAAAAGTCTAAAACAAATTTTGCATTTCACGTGCGTTCGTCGAAGCCTTATTATGATTATTTACTTAGAATCTTTTATGAGAGGAAGGCCAGCGCGCGCGGATCGTAGAATAGGCCCTTAGCTCTCAAGTTTTGAGCAGCGCTCCCTGCGAGCGAAATAGAATATTTGGCTCGCGTTTCGAACGTGCGTCATCACGCTTCCCCACTACAGTTTTTCATACTCCGTTCCATTCGAAGTGCCAGCGTAGCAGGGGCTACAAAAGCGAGCTCCGAGCTTGCAGTGTCCCTTCCAAGCACGCGCGCTCGTGCAGTGCGAGTACAGTGTACTAGAATACTTGGGTAGTGTTGGGACCGGAGGAGCTCGCCTGAAGCGCGTGGTATTGATCGCGACAGGTGTCGACACCGGCGCATTATCCGGAAGGTGTGCGCATGCGCGGCTGCACGCGCGAAAATATGAATCTTTGGTGCCGCTTTGGTGGAGTGCACATAGGATTTCTGATACAGCTACGACCTGCCAGCAGTCGTACCGCGGCATCAATTACGCTGCGGCACGATCGTTAGCAACATGATGCTTCAATGTATTGGACGGTACAAGCTACATTACCCTTCCTTTACATAAAAACAATTGCGACTTTAAAGAAGCGGGTTGCAAGTTGTTTCAGCGTAGAATTAGCTGCGACTTTCGGTTTGTCGGATGGTGAGCATTTTAAATAAAATGCCCATTTCCTTGGTCGCAAAGGCCGAACATTAAATATTTGAAAGGAATATCTAAAACTCGGAAGCAGTTTTTTTTTTTTTTTTTCTACTTTGATCTTATTTTATAATGGAACGAAACGGCACATACTAAAATCCGAGGTTGTTTTAGTATGGTTTTAATACCCCAGGTTAACCTCTCCGTCTTCTTTACTGCCCGTCTTCTTTTTCTTGACCTTAATCAGCTCGCTTCACTTGTCACTCATTCTTGTGTTCATTTATGCGACCAACCACCCAAGCGACGGTCGCAAAGGGGTGAGAATCTTTTATTTCTTCATGACTGCCACGTCCATCCGAAGACGACCCGACGTCCACTTGTAAGAAATGGCTTATAAGCCGTGACAATTTTTATCACGCGTTTTAACATGGAACTTAAGTCCAAAAACTGAGACAACGTAGGCTGAACAAATAATGCTTTATAACATTCAAAGAAAACAAGCAACTATTTCACATCATTTTGAGCAGAAAACATGAGCATTTGTAGATCAGGCAAGGAAAAAGTTGTAATAGTTTACAGCACGGCATTGAAATAATGGTTGCAATGAGCAGCGCATACCTGGTTACAATATGCAGCGCATTATCCTCTTGAGGGTAAACCATCTGAAACCCACACGCTCATAACAATACATTTAACCGACAGCTGCTTTCTGACAACCAGGTAAGTCTCGCCTGAGCTGGGTATTCGAAGGGAAAGACCCATGGTTCAACAGGGGGCATATCTGGTTCACGCAGACATACAGGGTATTTTTGTTTTATTCTTTACAGAACTTTACATATTTTACAAAAAAAGGATGGGGCAGATATGTTAATGCCGTGTTTCGTTATATCTGTAGGGCTCGGTGGACAATAAATGGGTGAATAACCGTTGCAATGTTTAACAATTAACCAAAATCTGTTAGTTAACTTGTTTATTTACGGCTTAATTGGCCATGGGGCAATTGCAGTTTTAAAGGGAGTCATTGTTAAGGGCAAACAGACTTTCGACAATTCGCGAAAAGGCAACGAGGTTGGCGAAATTTATCGTAAAAGTTTTCCTTTCTTCGCTTGATTCAGAAACCGCGTTATGAAAATAATAGGTAGAATAGTGACTTAGTCGTCTTGATGTGTGGCGCCGGCGAGTCCACCGAAGACACGCTGTCGAGTTAGTGACGAGGGGACAGAAACTACTGTGTCATGTTTCTACGCATCAATATCAGCACAACCTCATTCTCGCTTTCAGCGCGCGGTTTTTTAATTAAGCGAAGAAAGGCAAACTTTTAGCGATGAATATCTCAAAGCTCGTTGTTTGTTCGCGAACTTTCTAAATTGGGTTGGCCTTTAATAATGGCTCCCTTTAAAGCTGCAATTGCTACATAGCCCATTAAACCGTTCATTAAAAAATTAATTACCATATTCGGCTAAGTAATCAAAATATTGCAACGGTTATTCACCCATGTAGGGTCCGCCGAGATCTACGGATGTACAGTGCAGACGACATACACGTATCTATATACTACCTCCTTTTAATTAATTCTGTAAAGTTATGTTATGAATAAAAAAATATCCTGCATAAGCATGAACTCACAACATTGGACATGCCTGGGACGTAGCCATTTCTTCTTTTTGATTATGGGAGTAAGAAGCTTTTAAGTTGGTTGTTTTAAAACTCTGCGAGTTTTAAAACAACCAACTTAAAAGCTCGCAGACAGCGCTTGTTTCTTCAAGACGCTTGTCCGATCGCTGCAGATTCTTCTCCCAAAGATCTCTTTTGGCTCTGTCTTTTGGAACGCCGAAAAGGGACGCCGTTTTACTCCTTTCACTCGGATGAGGCCCGTTTTGCAACCAGGTGCAGAGCAAGAGTTTTGTCGCTGTTTCGCTGACGGCATTTCGGCACTACCCTTACGCGTTCACCATCCGCAAAATCAGAACACAAGATTCAAAGCATATTACGATAGAACACACGGAACTATGAAATCGTGGTCCCGACACGCGCACCGCTCGAAGTGAAAAACACATGGTTTCACCTTGTGTCGTACCGCAGGGAAAGCTACAAGCGCGAGCTCCTTGCTCTCGGGCACATCTCGGCGGCACGAGCTCTCATGCACCAAGGGCAGCTGCCAACGCTATGAGCTCGCGCTTCTAGCCTTCGCTCCGGTACAACATAAGGTGAAACGGAGTGTATAAAATCGTGGTACCGACACGTGCGCCGCTCGAAGTAAAAAGACAAAAAAAGCGGGCTGCGCGATTTTTTCCGGATAACTCGACTACAGCGCCGCCACGAACTGTCAATACACGCGCGCTCACGAGCTCCCATTGCCTAGCCGCTCCGGTCCCAACACTACCCAAGTATTCTAGTACACTGTAGTGCGAGCATCGTTCGGGGGAACATGTTTTAGATGCGGAGCATCTCTTGCTCGGGGCTATGTCCCGCGGCGTCGGCGTTGTAGTCTGCACTCACACTACGCATGCGCAACTCTCCTCCTTCCCTCTCTGCAACAGCTGCGCGTTACTCTCTCCGCTCTCTCTCTCTACCAGCTGCGCGTGCACTTCGCGTGCGTTTGATTCTAATCACACCGCGCGCGCATGCGCAACTCTCCTCCTTCCCTCTCTCCAACAGCTGCGCGTTACTCTCTCCGCTCTCTCTCTACCAGCTGTGCGTGCACTTCGCGTGCGTTCGATTCTAACCACACCGCGCGCGCACGCGCAACTCTCCTCCTCTAGTCTCCTCTCCTTCAAGTGTGAAAAAAAAAATAAACGGCGAGTGGCGAGCGTTCCAAGTTTCTCTGCCGCGAGCCGCGACGAAGGCTCGCGTAGGGGGTAACGCTAGGGCAGACGTAGGGCAGTGCGCTAGGGCAGTCGGTGGCGCCATCTCTCGACGTCAGCACGCAACTGACTCTTTCCTCGGAACCAACACGATGCTCCGCATCACCCCATGGTTCCCCTCGGGAAGATGGTGTAATTTTTTATCGAGAGTATCCCAAGATAAAGTTGTCAGGAAAAAAACGTATTTAGTTTTTTTTTTTTTATTTGCAAGTAGCGTCAGCTTCGCTATCACGTAAAGTGAAACAAACGGGTTCACGGAAGCTATGATAGAACGCAATAAAATAATATAGCTGAATGGGACGCTGAGGCCTCAAGCTGCATAATTTTGTTTTTATGTTAGATTTTCTTTTTTTATACGTTTTGTTATCGCGAGTCTACAGATGCTGACAGGTGCTTGCATTCGAACGTGGCACGTGCAAAATCGAACGTTACAGCGCCGCCTGGATAGTGCTGCCAGCATAACATGGTCGCGTCTTGCGGACGCGCTCGCGCCCCCTGCCCGAGAGCAACGGGTCTATTACACTTCCAGCGTTCTCTTCGATGCTTGGGTAATTAAAAAAAAAGGTCTATTTGGACGCTGTCTGCTTTCGTGTGCTATCAATACCCGGCCGATTGAGTCAAGGCAATCCGCTTTCCAAAGACGTTGCCATGCCGACAATTATCGCGTTCATTTAGGCTTAGACATGGCCAGAATCGAAAGACTATCTAAAAAATGCGGCGAGGTCATTGCTCATGCTTTGCAATTTAAGCGAGGTAAGGTAAAGCGAAAGCCTCCTGCACCATTTATTGCTGACTAACGCGCCCGATATTGCAGCTACAACGACATATTAGTTCCAAAGCGAGCGGCGCTCACTCACCGGGGCACCGCCATGTTTCCCCGCATCCCTACCGAGCCAGTCACGCGATTTCAAAATCCCTCTCCTAGGTACTCCGGCTAACTTTAGCCGCGGTTAGCGCTTCGAGCAAACGGGCGCTCGCTCCCAGCGGGAAGAGCGGCCAGAGTCATCACCTAAATGTATTTCTTCCACCGTGGATTGTACGCATATACACGTCGTGCCCACGTCGTATGACCCCGAGTCGTCAATTTCGCCGACAAATTTAGCGGAGAAATCGATGTCACATCACGTGACACGACTACGAAACTAAGACGCCAATTTCCGAACTAAATTGAGCGAAAAAAATTAAAGCCGTTTACAACTCCCTGTAACGCCGGGTTAGAGCGCAGCTCTTGAGGAGGAGGGGAAGGCACGGGGGGGGGGGGGTCACGTGACAAGGGGGCTCACGTGACCTCGGGGGGGGGGGGGGGGTCACGGGGCCTGGGGGTCACGTGACCTCGAGGGGGGGGGGGTGGAAATTTTCCGCTAGATTTAGCGGGGAAACTTTTCCGCTAAATTTAGCGGGGAAAATTTTCCGCTAGATGTAGCGGGGAAAATTTTCCGCTAGATTTAGCGGGGAAAATTTTCCGCTAAATTTAGCGGGAAAAATTTTCCGCTAGATTTAGCGGGGAAAATTTTCCGCTAGATTTAGCGGGGAACATATTCCGCTAGATTTAGCGGGGAAAATTTTCCGCTAAATTTGGCGGGGAAAATTTTCCGCTAGATTTAGCGGGGAAAATTTTCCGCTAGATTTAGCGGGGAAAATTTTCTGCTAAATTTAGCGGGGAAAATTTTCCGCTAAATTTAGCGGGGAAATTTACCCATCATGCACCGCGCGGTTACGCCGACGGCGACGGCGACGCCGCTCAAGCCGGAAACGGGCGCCTAAGAGCTGCGCTCTAAAACAGGCAACCGCGTGATCTGGTGCCGATCATATGCGGACAATGTTCATCATCCACGGGCTGGGGTATTGCAAAACACAGGGCATTCAGAGTCGCAGACATTGTTGGTTTGGCTAATCCCGTCACCGCAACGATTGGACACGGGCCGCTACACGAATGCTCGTCGAGGCATCGATTGGCACGAGCCCAAGTCGAGTGCTGACGCGATGCTCGTGACCAATCTATGAGTCGCATTTAGATATCGTCACTAGGGGAAACCCCCGCGACTACGCAAAGTTAGATCCCGACGACTACGCCACCCGGTTTAGCGAGGGATATGAAAAAAAAAAAATCGTGAGCCATTCTACTCTGTGAAGCTGGATGACCAACGAAGCTGTTTAGCACTTACGAGACGGACGTGACACAGAATTTAGCGTATGCTCCATTAAAGTTGTCCGATGTAGCAGCATGGTACCTGCGTCTTTTTGATGCGTTCTCCGCCCCGCGATGTTTGTCATCTCGTCTGGTTTGCCGCATGCGCTTGGCGTTTTGTGCACGATCTTCATCGGTGGTGTTTGCCGCCCGCCATCGCCGTTGACATTCTCGGTGCCGTTCCCGCCGTTGCTCTTCGTAGGCGCGTTGCTCTTCGGGAGTCCGGACTTTACGCGGCCTTCCCATTACGACGAGAAAAGTGAAATAGACCTATTGCTAAATTACCCAAGCATCAAGGAGAATGCAGGGAATGGTGTTCCACGCACCGCACGTGCCGGCGTCTGCAGCAGTAACTGTTCTAAAGCAAAAGCCTAAAACAGCCGCCATCTTGCACGCGCGTTCCTCAACGCTTTATTTTGGTTCTTTACTTCAAACCTTTTATACGGGGAAGGCGTGCGCGTGCGGCGGTGCTAGCGTAGAGTTTTTGGTCACGCACACGAAAAATCCACGGAACCCTAGCCATAAACAGCTTCGCTGTAAAGTCCTTGAAGTTATACCCTGACAAAGAGACTTCTTGGACAGTGGCGTTGCGAGCGAGTATTCTTGGGAAGCCCGTATAAAATAAGAAACATTCCAATTCGATATCATTGAACTACCCCTTTAACTTCTCATACAGAGTTTCTGAGAAGTGTGAACCTGAGCCGCGTGAAAAAATCAGACACACACTCTAAATGAAACAGTAACTCAGACATAATTTTATTATTTCAGGGTGATCCAAAAAGCTCGGCCTAAACACTGCACGAAGTTATTTTCTTCTAAAAAAGATTAACAAGCAAACTGGGTCAGGGAACTGGGAAGACGTCGAAACTTTCGCGCACACCTTAAATAGGACGCAAGTACACACTCCAGCAGAAACACTCAAGTCAACACTATACACATTTTCTTTTTTTTTTTTTTATCTTCAACAAGCGGGCTACAGAGCAATCCAGGAGAAGAAGGCAGATTGAGGCAACACCCGCATTAAGACCACTTGCTATGAAACTGTGAATAAAACACGCAGAAACTTCAGCGCGCTCTTAAATAGAATTCAAACTCCACAACATCAACAACCAAGGAGGCCTCAACAATTAGAATTTTAAGCTAGGAGAAACACTGTACAATTAAACAAAGAATAAATAAAAACACCCATAAAATACAATGACAACCAGAGGTGATTTAAACCCTAAAGCGAAAGGAAAGGAGTAACACTGAAATATGAGAATTCATGCTGCAAGACATTGCATGCTCACATAAAAAAAGATCAGAAGCAAAAAAAGAAAAGCAGAGCTCAAGTCAAGCATTGCAACTAAAGTAGACAAAAAAAAAAAGATAGATGCCTGAAGAATGAGAATTTATGCCAGAGGAAACATTATGTACTCAAGCAAAGAGACATTGCATACTCATACAAAGAAAATAAAAGCGACTTAAAAAGAAACGAAGGCAGTAGTAAGTGTGGCAACTTTACCCGAGACCGGGGTTTCCCGAAGGATGACACGAACACAAAGAAGGCTCGGAATTCCCGGTGTTTACATCACCCTTTAAAAATCCCCAACCTCGAGTAAATTCACATATTTTTTTAAAAGCCCACAACCTCGAGTAAATTTGCTCGAGAGCATTCTGCTCGAGAGAAGGATGCTCTCAAGCAGTGTCCTCCTCGCAGAATCCTCGCACGCAGAACACTCTCGAACGAACAGCGCAGAACTCCCAAACAGAACAACTCTCGAACGGAACGCAATGAACAAAGCACCGAGAAGTCAAACAAAAACCGAAACAAAGACCGCACGCTCGCACAAACTCGTTGTCCTCACGTGGGCGGCGGAGGACCTCCGTCTCGTCGGTGCAAGTCTAGGTACGGTCCCCTGAAGTTGAGTGCGTCCCAGATGGAGTCGAGGGTCCTCAGCGGCCGCGGCTCGCTCGACGCCCCCGGTAGCAGAGCCACCAGCACGCTGATGAGCGCGGCAGCCAGCAGGAAGCCACTGACCACGTAGCGGACAGCCGTGACGCGCTCCGAGGCGATGGGCGGGAGGCGCCTCTTGCCCGCCAGGACACGGCGGCTGCTGTTCAGCCTGCGCCAGGGGAAAATGCTCTTTCTGAGTTAGAAGGACCGAGTTAGGGGGAACTCCCTTAAGCCACAGTTTACACAATGCGACTGTCTTCTGTGCGACGTATCAGCAGTGTGTGTGAGGCTTTGGTTGTGTGTGGGGTTTTGGTGGATTTGGAACGATCCCAAGGCACTCTATGCTCGCACTTTAAGAGCGGTAAATATGTCGTCGCGCACTTCCACGCGCGAGAAGATGGCAACGAAAAAAAGCGCTCCGAAACCGCTCCAGATCCGCCGAGAGAATTCCCCGTCAGTGACGTCGAGGAGCGCGGCTCTGCATAGGCGATGCTCGGCACGATGATGAATGCGCCGAGGCACATTGGGAATTGGGCGGAGTAGCTTTTTCTTAAGGCACCAATTCTGAAAAAAAAAAGGGAAGGACGGGATCAAGATACCTTAATACTACGGATGAAGTTGGGAGACACAAAGTGTGCAGATTGTTTCGAGCTGCGCTGGGTGTTTTTCTTTACCAACTTTTCCGGGCTCACGAAACGTGCCAAATCCTACTCCACCGAATTTAATGGCGAACTTGAATACCAGTTCCCCTAACTTCAGCTGGAAACCGCTTCTCGCCGAATTTAGCGGGGAAACCGAAGTGGTATTTATTTATGCGCCAATTAAACTGTCGCACTCGATATAGCGGGGCATCAAATTTAGCATGTTGCACCCTCGCGCAGCCGTTTTTTCCGGTGCACTTTTCTTTTGTGAAACCCTAGCCCCATGCACATTCTGAGTAAGGAAGGGCACCGCCAGTAGCTCTAGTTTTCCCCAAAGTCGGAGAGATTAAGCTTTTCTACCGAGTGAGGTATCTGACACCGCTCGTCTCCGGCAGTTTTGGGGCAGGACCTCTCCTGCAGTTCTTACATTGTAAACAGCGTTGTACAAAACAACATTCCAAGAAACGACGTTCCTGGAATGCGTTCCTTTTAGGAGGAACGGAGGAACACCGCCGTTCCGTTTTGCGTCGGGGGAACTGGATTGGGAACTTGTTACGCTGCGGAGGGAATGGCAGAAGGAGCAGCAGAAAAACCGGCAGAAGGACCGGCGTTCCTTTTTGCACTTTTAACCAAATTCAGTAGGCGTTTAGGCTTCTTGTTAGCGACTATTTCAACCTCCGACTCCGAGTGATGGGAAATGACCGAGAAATACTCGAAAACACAGAACTAGAACAAATGTGATTGTGCACACCACTCGACACTGCAATTCGATGTGGATATTTTCACTCGCTCGCTTTCACTCTTTTTATAAATTACCCAGCGCAATATTTCCTTAAAATATTGTAACATAACGTTAGTGTAAAGACCCGTTCTAATCCTAAAAATGCAACGGGAACGCTTTCCTTTTGAAGCCGTGGAACTCGCAACGGAAACTCGTTCCAAAATTGAGAAGGAACAAGAAACGAGCTCTCGTTCCCGTTTCGGAGGAACGTGTACGACAATGGCTGTAACTGTGGCGCCCGAAACCTGTCTCAGAACGGTGTGTTTACCACGCCCTCATTTGCGGTCTCTCAATTTTCCCCCGATGACGTCACAGACGTGTCGTGACGCTGCCTCCCGCAATCCCAGGAATTCCAGAGGCGACACAGCAGTCTAAGCGGAGAAAGCAGATGCCTGTTTTCTGCTGCGGGTTGCTCTTTCAGCTTTGCACTCCACGGAAACTTGGGCAGCCGCGATTTGGGACACTCCGACGATGGCGACACTTGCCTTCGCTCCTGCATTTTGCCAGAACTCCCGCGATTGACTGCCAGAGTAGCGATGTACGACGGCCTGACGCGCTGGCTCCCGTGACGTGATCATATATCAAATTGCCTTCTCTCAAATTCCCCGACTTTTCCGGATTTGTCTAAATATTTCAATCCAATTCCCCGCCCCGTTACGAAAGAAAATGCGGAGGATAGTATGGCAGCGGCTGTTCGGGCTGTTCCCGTTTGGTCCGGTGAATCGGGCGATGGCTTACACGCCTGACGATGTCTTGGGTGGCCGTTATTCAGTGGTGAAGCCCATCCACGCCACAGCACTCCGAGCACCCTCTCGCCTCGTTGCGTGTCGCCGCGCCGTCCACATCACCCATTTTCCCTGGCTTCACCAACTTTTTGACGGTTTCCCTGACGATTCTCCAACGTTTCCAGGTGCTTTTGTAATACCCCGAAACTTCCAAGCTTTCCAGATTTTTCCGGTTGGTAGACTAATTAAGCGTGCATACTGTGAAATCCCGTAAGGACGCCCTCCCAAAATGAAGAGAAATGGTTAAAAGTATGGGGTGGGCAGTCTTTGGACATGCGACAGCAAAACTTTATACAAAATCAGTGACAAACACTGGGGCAGCCTTTAGAAACCATCTGAAACGGGAACTGATACCACAGACCGTGGACGCAGCAGATTCACATTTCATGGTGTGATGAGCACGCGGGAAACAACTATGAATTCGCTAGTCACACGTACCGGTAACGCAGATGAAGCTGTTGATGCGATTCCCATCGGACATCGCGTTATGTTACAAATATTAAGCTAAAAAAAAAAAAAAACTGGCATGGGCGATTTTTTGGGGGAGGGCGTTCGAACAGGATTTTTTATCTGCTGCCACTTCAGGATCATTTTCAATTCGTGGGCAGCCCCAACTCACCAGAACTTGAGTCTTGTCACGACTATGGCCGCCCATTCGAGCAGGGCCAAATTGGAACACGCCATCCTCTCCTCGGTCTGGCCCTGACTGCGGCTTGGCCCCGATTCCTCCTTGTCCAGCTCCTCGTCGTCGTTAAGGCAGTCGTCCAATAGGAGCGTGTCTGACCCACCAGTCGACGCCTCCTGGGGCATGCCTTCGGTCACGGCGCTGCTGAAATGACAAGGACCAGAAGTCAGCGAAGCTTAAAATACCCCCACCCCCTTAAAAAAAAAGAAAAGAGTCTCGGCTGTATATTTTGCATAACCTTACGATAAACTGCAGCAAACGCTACGAGCTATGGGAGCCAATCGAATGTTGGGTGAGTGTCACGTGACCTTCGGAAGAGGCACGTGGTAGTCAGGTGAAATGTTCACAGAGCTGGATTGCTGTGGATGGCTCAAACCATCCGCTCTGATCCATCGTAAGGTAAAACGAAATACCGTTACCGATAGGCAGGGTTCTGCAATGCCAAAAGACCTATCTGAAAGAATTTCATAAACCCTCGCAAGCACATATTTTTAAAAAGCTCAGTATCATCATATGTGGCACAGTTGCTGCTCCTAGCCGATAATTAAAGAGGTGTGGTTCCGCATAAATGTCGTCACCTTTCTAAAACAGTACATTTTGAATACCTGAGTGCTTAATCCACAAGCCTCTATACCTTTAAACTGAGAATGAAGAATCCTGAACCAACGAATGCATGCAAACGGCGGTTAATCTGCTAAGCCAAAAGTGCACAAGTTCAAAAAAGGGCTAATCTATAC